>MU226363.1:272702-288984 GCA_018584345.1 Thuja plicata | reverse complement strand
GCATGTTGGATGAAAATATAATGATTCTATTATGAGTATTTGCATTGTGTGGATATAAATCTTTGTGTTGTTATTTATATTCCATTGTGTGGTAATTGGTTGGGGGCTAGGACATCTCCATTGGGGATCCTCCTACCTTGCCCTTCATCAAGTGGTATCAGAGTGAAGGTTGTTCTTGAGTGTGTGGACAGAGCGCCAAAGGTGAGGCAGTTTGCACCAGGACTGTGGAGAGGATTTTTGAAGATTTCAGAAAATG
The DNA here is from genome assembly GCA_018584345.1 of Thuja plicata. NCBI lineage: Eukaryota > Viridiplantae > Streptophyta > Pinopsida > Cupressales > Cupressaceae > Thuja > Thuja plicata. The sequence goes on along the minus strand of MU226363.1, from coordinate 288,728 downwards.
GCTCCGAGAAGATTGAACCATAGGGAAATGGATGATCTTCATAATACTGTGGAAGAAAGGGTCTTAGAAAAGATTAGGGCAGAACTCAGATCTGAGCTTGCACTAATGAAGAGTGATATGATTGTTGAGATTGTAAGTGCTTTAGGTGGTGTGCCTCAACATGTGGGTACTGAAAATGGTTATGAGGAAGCTAATGAAGACTTTGAGACTACTAGATCAAGTGGTAGAGTTGAACAAGATGAGAGACCTAGTGGAAATAGGGTTGTTCAATTGGATAGATCTGGACCTCAGTTGAAGCTGAAGCATAAGATGGAGGTTTCTAATTTCTTGGGTACTTTGAATCCTGAAGACCTGATTGATTGGATTGGTGAATTGGAAGACTACTTTGAGCTTGAGGATATTGAAGATCTGCTTAGGGTGAGGATAGCACAGACCAAGCTAAAGGGACATGCTGCTCTTTGGTGGAAGGAGTTACAGCAGGATAGAGAAGAGGAAGGTGAAATGAAGATCACTAGATGGAGATTGATGGTAACTAAACTAAAGGCTAAGTTCATTCCTACTGATTATGAACTTGAGTTGTTTAAGAAGTTGTAGAATTTGAAACAGAAGAATATGACTGTGAAAGATTATACAGAGGAGTTTTACAAGTTGACTATTCGGTCTGGACATAGAGAGTTGCCTAAGGAGAAGGTGGCTAGGTATATCAATGGTTTGAGATTCAATATTTAAGATGAGGTTGGTATGTTGAATATTTCTTTAGTTGAGGATGCCTATCAGTATGCTTTGAAGGCTGAAGAAAAGTTGAAAAGGAAGAATCAAGGTAGTTCCCAATAGAAGGAGAAGCAGACTATTCGGCAAACGCTAAACCAAATGTAGAAGATGAACCAAAACCTGTTGATCAAAAGAGAAGGGTAGGTAAAGGTGAATTTAGGGGTACTTGTTTCAAATTTCATGAAGATGGACATCGATCTTATGAATGTCTGCAAAAGGATGGCAACAGAAGAGCCACTGTTGTGGATGAGGCTGAAGACCAGGAACCTGAGCAAGGAGAGATTTTACTAGCTCAGTGAGTACTGATTGGTCAGAGGACATGGGAATCTTTTCAGAGGAGTAATTTGTTTAGGACCCATTGTAAGTCTAGTGGTAAGGTCTGTAATGTGATTGTGGATGGTGGTAGTATTGATAACCTTGTTGCGGAGGAGATGGTTAAGAAACTTGGTTTGAGAAGAATGAGACATCCTTATCCTTATAGGATTGGTTGGCTACAAGGTGAGCATGCTTTGGAAGTGAGGGAGTAGCGCCTTGTTGATCTCCATATTGGACAGTATAAGGATCAAGTGTTGTGTGATATTGTGGACATGAGCAGTTGTTATTTGTTGCTTGGTAGACCATGGAAGTATGATTGCAGGTCTGTGCATGATTGTGTCAAGAATGTGTTTACAATTGTGAAAGATGGAAAGAAGCATTCCCTGATTCATTTGCAAAAGGAAGAGGTTGGTAGAAGGAACCTGAGCATTGGCAGCCGAGTTGAGTTGGCATATTCTAAAAAGGTTAGAGGTCAGTGTGGACAACAAACCTGTGGGACATCAAGGAAGGATGCACATAAGAAGCAGCGACAGAACAAGGGAAAGAGTTTACAAAATGAGGGTTTGGAGGAAATGTATGTGAAGAACCATTTGGGGATTTATGTGTTGAATCCTAAATGATGTTCTTCCAGCTATTGAGAATATCTTTTTGCACCTGGGGAGTCTGATGCAGGAGCATCCTAGGGTAGTTGGATATCCTGCATGTTTGGGAGATTTGACAGAGTTGTGTGGACTTATTTTCATGTGTGAGGGGTTTGGTAGAGTTGGATAAACCTACTTGGGTCTTGGGTAATTGGTTTTGATGTATTTAATGGAACTTGGGATGGTCTTGGTTGCTTGGCATGGACTGGGAGGAGCTCAGCCTTGCTTAGGAATTTGGTGCCTATTACAGGCCGTATAAGTAATTTTTCACAAAAATTTAGAGGTTGAAAATTTCAGGGATTGTAGAGGGCCTAGATTTATACCTACGGTTTGAAGCATGAGTCCTAATTCATCCGGAGCTAGGAGATATCACAATTTTACTAAGACATCAATTTTGGGCATTTAATTGTTGTTGTTGGCCGACTTGTGGCATTTAATTTATGTGTTTGTATTTAATTTATGTTTTGGGCTGACCTGTGGCTTTGATTGGTATAAGTAGGGGTTGTGGGGGAAGTCTTTAGTCATGATTCATCCATCCTAGAGCAGAGGAAGAGGCAGAGGAGCGAGTTTTGAGAGGAGCTAGTGGCTGCAGCTTGGGGGACAAGGGGATTGCTTGGTGGACTTGCAAGCACAAGTTTAGATCTTCCTTGGGGGCTCCTACCAGTGTGTGGATCTGGACTAGCTAGGATTATTCATTCATCCTGGAGAAGAGGAGGTGGTTGTGAAGTGATTTTTGAGAGGAGCTAGTGGCTGTGGCTTGGGAAACAAGGAGATTGCTTGGTGGGCTTACGAGCACAAGTTTAGATCTTCCTTGGGTGTTCCTACCAGTGTGTGGATTTGGGCTAGCTAGGGTTTCATTTGGATCTTGCGAGATCTTACGGAGTTCTATTGTAATTGCATTGTATTTGGCCGTAACTCGGAAGGCCTTACAGCCGGGCATGTTGGATGAAAATATAATGATTCTATTATGAGTATTTGCATTGTGTGGATATAAATCTCTGTGTTGTTATTTATATTCCATTGTGTGGTTATTGGTTGGGGGCTAGGACATCTCCATTGGGGATCCTCCTGCCTTGATCTTCATCAGTATAAAAGAGAAGGCAAATTTGAACTAAAAGTGTTTACTGACACTGATTGGGCTGGAAATCTTGATGATCGAAAGAGCACAATTGGAGGAGCATTCTTTATGGGTGATAGACTTGTCACATGGATTAGCAAAAATTAAGGATGCATCTGTCAGTCTACTGTAGAAGTAGAATATGTTGCTGCTGCTGCAAATCGCTCAAATATTGCATGGATCAAACAGTTGCTAGAAGGTATGCATATGAAGATCTTAGAATGAGTGACTATCTATTATGATAACACTAGTGCAATAAAAATTTCCAAGAATCCAGTCATGCATTCCAAGACTAAACACATTGCAATCAAGTATCATTACTTAAGAGAGCAAGTTCAAGAAAAAGAGGTGATACTTGAGTATGTGAAATCAAAAGAACAATTAGCTGATATCTTCACCAAGACATTGCCTAAGGATACATTTGAGTACCTAAGAAAGAGAATAGGGGTCAAACCCTTGTCTACCAGTTAGTAGAAGACTGAAGGCTGCATCAACCTATATATTATTAGAATATCACTCATGTTGATACGAGCAAAAGATGAACTTCAAAGCTACATCTATATACAAAAAGGTATATATCAGAACCGAGCACCAAAGCATATTGTTGTATTGCTGATGGATAAGGGAAATTCAAGGAATATATTATGGATGGAGAGAAAATACCACTTGACATTAATGTCAGATATCTATGAGATATTTGTTTGGCATTGTTGTCAAAGGGAGAGAAATTTTCTATATTATCACAGTCTTCAGAAAAAGAAGAAAGATTATCCATTATCAGATTACTCCAACAAGGAGAGATTATATCCAAAGGGAGAGTTGCTGACAAGAGACAGAGACATCAAAGAAGAAGAACAATCAAAAGAGAGATATTGAAACAAGGAAAGGATGCAACACATCATAACAAGAAACACAGAGAACTGCAAGAATCAAATCTAAGATAACACAGAGCTTACCGACGGCCAGACATTTTTATCGGTTATCAAAACAAACTGTTTGGTAGTTTGATGAATCTCAACAATTGTATTTCATATTGTATTAGGAATAGTATAGTGTGATAATACTGTACATTTCTATCAATGCCAAAGGGAGAGATTGATAACATATAACTAATTAAATATTTGATAATGTTAAGTTGAAGATAATGCAAGACATTAAAATCAGTTAATGGTTTGTATTGTCATTGATGTCAACTTGATATAATCTATATGGTCATGTATATAATGCCAAAGACTTTAGAGAATCAATAGAAAAAAGATTATGCCTTTAGCAATGCATAAAAGTCAAGTATTCAATGAGTTACAGATAACACCGATGGAGTGCACACCATCAGTAAAGGCAAAGAACCAAAGTCACAGTGATACCCGACGAGTAGAAGAAAGTGTTGCCCAACAAAGCAAAATCGCAGGATGCCCCACGAGCTGAGAATAGAGTTTCTTGATGAGTAAAATCCAATGATGCCTAACGGATGGAGATCCCAAAGCTAACTTGAGTCACACCGATGGAACTAGCAGATTTCACCGATGACTAACTGTAGAGTTGACCGATAGAATAGAGAGTTCAGAAAAATGGCAAAATATCTAGCTAGCAATAGCTAAAGATAGAATTAACTAGTTGTTTTCATTGTTTTATTTGACCAGAGTTAAGTGATTGATTTAAAGAAGATTTGTATAGTTGGAAAGAAGATAAATACAAGATAAATCAGGTGTTAAGCTTTAAATTAGATTGGCTAGATTGTTTTTCACGCCAAGAATCAAGAATCAAGATTCAAGAAATGGTGAATATTATGTCTATTTTAGAGGCAAGCTTAATTCATTTCTGTATCACACAAAGAGGGGGAGTGAATAGAAAGAGGATGCTAAAGAGAAACTGATGAAGGATAACTTCATACAGTCCTAATCAATCAAGCTAAAGGAGAGCTAAAGAATTCTGCAGACACCGATGAATAGTGAAGCACAGCATCACAAAGAAGAAAGTGTGGAGCACAAAGAATTAAATTGATACATTGATCAGAGAGGTAATGTACTTAAATAGATCTGAAAATCTGCAATTCAAGTTGCATTAGAAACATGTCATTATGTTTCAGTTTAACCATTGAAGCATCAAGTCTCTTAATAGAGTAGGTCTTAATAGTCTTCTATATATTGAGGTACATCCCAAGGAGTGCCAAAAAGGTTGATTCATGAAAGTAGCATTGGACTTTCCAGATACCTATTGACAGTCTAAGAAGGTTGATTCAAGGATGGTAACAAGATTTTCCTAAAGCCTATTGACAGTCTAAGAAGAAGGTTGATTCAAGGTAATAGATGCCAGATACTAAGTGACAACCTCTATGTATAAAATCCTCTAACAAGATCACACCTAACAGTGTGTTTGTAACCTTTAACAGGGTTGGCTCCTAACAAGGCTCACTCCAGAAGAGTGAAAAATTTGGGGTACTAGTCCCAGTGGTTTTTCCCTTAACAGGGTTTCCACATTAAAATCCTTATGTTATGTGTGTATGTTTTATTAATTTATTGTTTTACATTTCACATATGCATTTCGGGATTTATTGGTATACTCTGCAGATTTACTGAGTGTCGATAAATAAGTTTTGCTGCTTATCGGTAATCAAGGAGAATAAGGTCAGAAAAGGAAAACCGATAGACAGTTAATTATTATAAAGTATTTCATGGCATGCATCTTGTAAGGGACATAATAATCTGAGGTTTATTTGATTGGTGGTTAGAATAAACAAAAAATTTTGAAGCCACTAATTCACCCCCACCTCTCAGTTATTACTAACAATGTCAATGGGATAAAGTGGGACACTTGTCACATGACTACAAAATTTAGAATATGATCTACGTGAACAAAATGAAAGGCTAAGGTTGAATAGACAAGGATAGAGGTAAACTAAGATTTTATAGAATTAATTAATTAATATTTATTTAACTAATAGAATAGGATAAAGGTGAAATAATTAAAAAATAATAAATATTTAATTTTAGACAATTAGTCTACAAAAGGGGATTAAAGATGGGATGAATTAAATAAATACTAAAAATTAATCTAATTAACGGGCTAAGGTGAGCTAAATTTAGGTGTGGTCAGGTCACAGACAATTTTAGGTATCTACATTGCACCCCTTCTTTTTCATAATATTGCAACATAACATCACTTTAAAGAGGATTAAAAATAGTGGATAGAAAATAGATAGAGACTAAAAGCATGATGCTCTAACTTCATAGAAAGGATGAGGATGAATGACAAGTTAGTAGGATAATTCCCCCTCAAAGGAAAAGTGGGTAAGGAGAAAATAGGTGTGCTCTTGAAAAATAAGACGAGGCATGGGGATAGAAGAAGATGATGGAAGAGGAGATAAAGAGGCTAAATATGATGTAGGAAATGAAATAATGATTATATGCTAGAATGTAAGAGAAGTCCTAAGTTTTGATATGGAAAAATAAATTTTTTTCAAGGTATGAGGAACTAGGGTGATAAGGTAACATTTGAATGAACTTGACACTTAGAAAAAAGGGTTATTCTCATTAATACTAGAGACCACCAAACATTTCCAACACATGTGAGGAAGAAAGACTTAGAGCATGATAGTCATGATGGTCCAAGTGCACAAAAGGTAAAAAGAACTCAAATGCAAAGGTGAATGATATGCTAAAAGATATTTCCACACACACTGTATGATATTGAATAGTCATATTACAACATGTACTACAAACACACAAAAAAAAAAAAGATAAATATGATATCTATTATATATAAGTCAAAATACACCAACATATGAAAGGATCAAGGTGGCCTCAAGTAGGTGTAGTCATGAGTAAAAACAAAAGTAAAGAAAAAGATAAATCAACATAGAAGATTCATTATTTAGCAAGTAATTTAGTCAATGTATATGTTGTCAAAGATAAGATCATGGATAATGATGGTATTACTATTGGTTGGATAGTCCCAAAGAAATTTTGGTTGAATAAGATGTTTATTGAATTGTGAAGGTTAGTTAGTCCCTGGGCAAGGTTTCAAGATGTTATGGATAACCAAGAGATTGTTAAAGGATAAAATAATTATTTAATGTTTGACCAGTGAAGCTTAGTGTTTACTTTATGATAAGGCATGATGTTTGTGTGCTATGTTTGAGTTTTTATAAGGTCAAGTATAATGTTCTCAAAATTTTACTAGATGGGTATGATAGAAAGGCAGTATTGATGGAAATGTGTTTGTTTATTGTGGAAGGACGTGAAGTGTAAGGATGGTGGATAATGCATGATACATATTTCATAGTTGAAGACCCTTGTATTGAAGACTAATAATGGACAAGTCGTTATCAATAACACAACTTAGGTGTAGCTTCCATATCCAACAAAAGAGGTGGAACATGGATGAGGAAACTAGGGCAATATGATAGGTCATGTATTGTTGCATTTATTTTATCCTCAAACATTTACATGTTCTCCTAGCCCTCAATTTAGTACTCCTCATTTTGTACCCCCTCATTTGACTAATCTTACTGGTCCCAGGGATTAATTTTGTGTGCGTGATGTTCTCCTTGCTCCTCCAACCTCTAATATAACCTTTAATGGCATGGATATTTCAAACATTTCCTTAAAGTTTAGTATAAAACAAGACCCCCCCCTCCTCATCTATATCACACATTTGAAATTCATCTTTTCTTGAGAAAGAATTTAAAACATATCTGAAGTAGTAAAGGAGAATCAAACATTAAAGGAGTTTATATTGAAGGTGGTATCCATGATCAAGATCTTATGTTTCTCCATGAGTGAAATTAAACATGAGCTTTCTTCCTAACATAAATTACCTTTCATGAATGCTTCAAAACAATTATAATTCATTAGAGAAGGTATATCACTTTAATTTAGCATTCTTTACTTTGGATTTAAGGACTATTTTAGGCTTTGTTGTTTTAGGGAAGGTTGAATCCTCTGGGTGCTTGATTAAGGAAAACCCATATACAAAACACACACCATCATTCCTTTGTTTTTTGTAGGTTCATAGATCTAGGGATAAATGGTTGCAAATATAGAGAATTTGGACTGAGACAAGAAGATTAAGATTCTGAAATAGGGGCTAGGATACTTTCAACTTTTGCATTTAGTCCATGATTAGCAAATTAGTCCAGAATTTTTTCATAGAATTTTTGGAGAAAGCACCAGAATATCATTCAGATTCTAGATCTAAGGATGTTATCATTTTGGGTCTACTAGGATGATGGTTCTAAGTGACTTAGTACTACCATTTTGAGCCCAAATTTTATAGATATGTTTCTCTCTTAATCTCTTTCCAGATCTCTACTCTATATTGTATTTGATATCTTTACTTAGACTAGTTGCATAAACTAAATTCATACCAATAAATCAATAAAGTGTAGTGCATCATTCAAAACCACTTTATATTTAGATCTTTCCCATCTATATTGTCTTTAAGATGATTCAAGTGTCAATCTCCCTTAATGAAATAGTTGAACAAGACATCGAGTGGTGCAGGAGCACACCTAGCTTGAACCCTTAGCTCTTTATTTCTAGCATGTACTGACTCTAGCCAAGTCTGGAGAGTGTGTGTGGACCTTAGAAGGTCATTTTTTCCCCCTAAGATGGATATGACTAGGTAAATCCATGTCTAGATAGGTTTCTTAGTTGGTTTCCTAATTTTTGGTTAACACTGTCGGTAAACACTGTGTCGGTTAACACTATGTTAGTTAACACTGTGTCAGTTAACACTGTTTCAGTTAACACTATCTCATTTAACACTGTCAGTTAATTTAGACTGGTGGTCGGTTTTACGTTACTATTTCTCGGTAAAGTCAGTCGTAATGGCCCGTGAAAAGTGGATCTTGTCTTTTATGGACAGTATGGTCAATTGTAACGGTCCCTGAAGAGATGTTGGGAAGTTAGGGTCATTCCAATGAGAGGATGGTTATTAATAACATCCCAAGCCTTAATTTTGGAGATATAGAGGGTAGAGATTGAAGAAGAGGAGAAGCTATAGGAAAGTTAGAGATCTGCAAATTATTGTACTGTTTTGTTTTGTTTCTAGTAATGAGAAGTTGCAGACTGTGTGTTTAGTGGATATCAAGTTTATTTGTGGTTCCTTTTACATACAAGTAGATTAGTTACTTTATTTTCTATTTTGTAAGTTGTTAGTTCTTCACCCTTTCTGGGTTTTAAGTAGTAATGACCCCTCGAGATTCCTAAATCCATGGTGAGAATCATGTGTTGGGATGGAACTCAAGAAGAGCCCTTGTACATAGTTTCCTTTTTGTTTTCTGTAGGAGAAGCAACAACAAAAATCCTGGAGATCTTAACCTAGGTGATCTCAATGATAGTCCGGCTAGGGAAGAGAATGAGAACAATGTTCTGAAAATATTGGTTGAATGAATCTATTTGTGTAGGTTCAGCAAGAAGAAGATGAAAAGCATTTCGATGGAGACTGAGTCTTGAAGAGGAGGTAAAGTTAAGAGTGACTTACCTTAGTTTGGGTTGTGAACACCCTAATATGTCTAGGAGAAAAATCTCAGAGTAGAGCCAAGCTAGTTCTGTAGCAACACCAAGACTTTTGTCCACATTAGATTGGTATCAGAGCCTAAATTGATTGGGCTTGTGGTAGATGTTCCAGCTAGTAGAATCGGTAGGTGAAAACAAGATGATCACCAATGCAGAGCTTGAAAAGGAAGTAGATGAGTAGAAGAGAGTGATAGAGGTTCATAGGGAAAGGAGTAGACTCCTTGAAGAAGCCCTAGATGCAATGAAGGTAAAATTTCAAGAAGTTGCAGATGCAACTAAAAATAGAGATGGAGATGAAGTAAGCAGCAGCAAGTGGAAACAAAAAGTTGATGAAGAAGAAATAATACCTGAACCAGACCCTCCAATGAATGAGGAGCCATTACTAAAAGATCTCAAAGCCCTAGGAGGAAAAATTATTGAAGGAATTCCATTCTTTAATGGAAAAATGAAAAGCGAACTAGTTGTGTAATGGATAGAAGGTATTGAGAATAATTTTGAATGTGAGGGCATAACTGAAGCACAAAAGGTGAATGTTGCAAAGTCAAGGTTAAGAGGTTCAGCATTAACATGGTGGAAATACCTCCAATAAGAGAGGGAGAAGATGGGTAAGCATCCAATTTCAAATTGGAAGGCCATGTTAAACAACGTAAAGGAGCAATACCTACCTAAGGATTATGAAATCTAGTTACACAAGAAGAGGCAGAGTTTGAAACAAAAAGATTTGGATGTGGCTACATATACTGAAGAATTATAGAAGTTATGCTTGAGGTCAAGAGTCCAAGAGGATGAGACTATCAAGGTGGCTAGGTATCTTAGAGGCCTAAAATGGAATATCCAAGAGGAAATCAGTTTGTGGACTCCCACAACCATCCATAAGTGTTTCCAACTTGCATTGAAAGTGGAAAAGAAGAACAAAAATAAATCAGATTCAAACTTAGAGGAAGAGGTAGAGGTAGAGAAGGAAGAGGACAAGGAGGCTATGGTGGAAAAGGAACAGATTCAAGGTAGCAAAGTGAGAACAAGCTCACTGAAAATCAGGAAGGAAACTAACATAGAGGAGGTTCCAGTAGAGATAGAGGCTCTAACACTAGTTGGAGAGGAAAGAGAAGAAAAAATCAAGGAAGATAAGCATCCTAATTTGCCACCATGAAATTCTACCATTGCAATCAGCTAGGGAATCCTTCCTATAGGTGTCCTAAAAAGGGTTCTACTTCTCAAGGAGGTGGAAAGAGAGTTAACTATGTATAAGAAGAATCAAGTTGCAGCAGCAAGCCATCTGAGGTACCATTAGAATTAGAGGAAGGTGAGAACCTCATGATAAAGAGGACCTTAATCACAGAGCCAAGCAAAGAAGAACCAGTCAAAAGGAGAGCACTCTTTAGAGTGAAGTGCAAGATCATGGGGAAGGTGTGTAGAGTAATTATGGATTCAGGCTCAACTGATAATATAATTAGTGAAGAGGCAACCACCAAGTTAAATTTGAAAAGGATTCTACATGACAATCCATACAAGGTTACATGGCTCAAAAAGGGACAACATGTGTTTGTAGGAGAACAAGCATGGGTAGAGTTCACCATTGGAAAGTACAAAGATAGAGTTCTATGTGACATTATTCCCATGGATGCATGCCACCTTCTACTTGGAAGGCCATGTAAATTTGATAGACAAGCCATGCATGATGGAACCAAGAATGCATACTCATTCAAGAAAGATGGAGTGACTTTCAAAATTTAGTCCCTGATAGAAGAAGGAGAGATGAAGACATCAAGTCTCAGTGTGCTCATGGTTGATGAGAAAGAGTTCTTGAAGACTCTAGGAGAAGGAGAAGGAGTTGTATTTGCTTTAGTATTGAAGCCAAAAGATGAAGCTGCTATCAAGAAATCAGAGATACCAAATGAGGTAAAAGAAATACTTGAAGAGTATAGAGACATTGTGAATGATGGCTAGCCCACTCCCCTACCTCCTAAGAGACTTATTAGCCACAAGATTGATTTCATACCAGGAGCTAACTTACCCAACAAAACTACCTATAAGATGACTGATGCAAGGGAGGTATAGATAACGGGGCCTAGGGCACACCCAAAACCATCTAGCTTGCAGATACAATGCGGAATTAAACAACAACATAGTGAGAGAAGAGAAATACAGATATATTTATCATTAATTCATCAAACTCAATACATGTCAGGCTGTAAGGCCTTCCTGGTTATAGCCATATACATCAAAATGTATTACAAATGATCTTCCTACTACAGAGATCTCAGATCTTTAATATCTTATCATTTTCCTTCTTTCTCTAAGACTTGCTACCAAACTAAGAACATACAAAATAATATATACAAGAGCCCAACAAAGAAGTCAGCACTCAAAACCCAAAGGAGAGACCTAGATTTAGGTCCACACGGATCCCAAGATGGACCCCAGAGAAATATAGCTATGAAATTTAAATGACGAAGTCGGCCAGCAGCTCCAACTCCCAAAGAGACCAACTCGGCACAAACACGACCGAGCAATAGAAACACTCAGCAAAGAAAAGCTGAGCAACAACAATAAGCAAAGTTGAGCAACTCAGAAAGCATGTCAAGCAACAAAACAACAGCAGGCCGAGCAACAGGAGCCAAGTAACAGAAAACTTAAGAAATGAAGGAAAACATATTTTTGGATGAGTAGGATTGCCAAGGACCCAAGATGCTCCTGCATCAGACACCTGGGATTGAAAATAAATGATTCCGCAAATCATGTATCAGGTCCAACATGAAATTAATCCAACCTAGATTGAGAAATCCATGATGAGTCCTCAATTGGTCTATTTTTCCACTTTACCAAATATTCCATGTATTATTTTCCTCTTGTACTTCTGCCAATTCTCTGTTTCAAGATCTTCTCAACTTCCTCTATCTGCTTCTTAGGATAATCACTTGGTACAGTTACTTCTTCATCAGGCTCATGATATTCATACAAGTATGAAATATTGAATATAGGTGATATATCCATGTCATCAGGTAATTCAACTTCATAAGCATTTCCACTATCAAATCTTCTCAGTATTTTACAAGGACCAAATTTCTTCATCTTCAGTTTCTCATATATTCCAATAGGAAATATTCCTTTCTTCAAATGAACCATCACAACATTGCCAACTTCAAATTTCTTATGTCTTCTTGATCTGTCTGCATCATCATTGTATTTCTGATTACTTTTCTCCAGCTTTTGCTTTACATCCTCATGCAATGTCTTCATAAATTCTACAAATTCTTCTGCTTCAGCACTTCTTTTCTCTTCGCCAACTATGTCTCTCAAATTTGATATACCTCTAGGATGTGTGCCATGAACAATCTCAAAAGGTGTCTTTCTAGTGCTTCTATTTACTGAAATGTTGTATGCAAATTCTACTTGTGCTAACATCAAATCCCAATTTCATGGTGTGTCTCCAACTAAATATCTCAACAAGTTACCCAAACTTCTGTTCACAACCTTTGTTTGTCCATCAGTCTATGGGTGAAATGTATAACTAAATTTCAACTCAGTATCCAACTTCTTCCAAAGTGTTCTCCAAAAATATCTTACAAACTTACTGTCTCTGTCAGAGATGATACTTCTTGGTAATCCATGCAATTTGATAATCTCCTTAAAGAAAAGATCTACTATATGAACTACATCTGATGTTTTCCTACATGGTATGAAATGTGTCATTTTAGAAAATCTATCCATAAAAACAAATATGGAATCATTACCTCTTGTTTTCCTCAGAAGTCCAAGAACAAAATCCATGCTAATAGCACTCCAAGGTTTCTCAGGAATAGTAATAGGTGTATACAAACCAGTATTCTGACTCACTCCCTTCGCAACTTGACAAATTCCACAACTTCTCAAAAATTTCTAAACACCCTTATACAACTGAGGCCAAAAATACCTCTCCTTTAGCAAACTCAATGTTTTATCAATGCCAAAGTTTCCAACCAATCCACTACTATGTTTCTCCTTAATCATATTAGTTCTCATTGAACCTCTTGGTATGCACAACTAAATTCCTTTAAACAACATATCTTCCTAAATGAAATATTCTTCATACTTACTTGATTGATTTGTATTAGGTGCTCTGCACACTCTCTACTGCTCTGAAAAATTAGGATCATCTTCATACAATTTATTCATGTCATCAAATCCAAGAACTTCAATTCTCATTTCAGTCAACAAAGATCTTCTTCTACGCAATGCATCAGCAACTCTATTAGAAACTCCACTCTTATTCTTAATCACAAATGTAAAACTCTGCAAATACTCTACCCTTTTTATATGTCTCTGATTCAACTTGTTTTGACTACCCAAATACTGTAAAGCCTTATGATCAGTATACAACACAAATTCATTTGGCATCAAGTAATGCCTCCATTTCTTCATAGCTTGCACAATAGCATAGAATTCTTGATCATAGACATAATATTTTCTCTTTGCATCATTCAACTTTTCACTAAAGAAATCAACAGGTTTACCCTCTTGAGTCAATACAGCTCCAATAGCACTTCCACTTGCATCACATTCAACTTGAAATACCTTATTGAAATTAGGTAAGGCTAGCATAGGTAATTCAACAACCTTCAACTTCAAAGATTCAAAACTCTTATCAGCTCCATGTGTCCATTTTAATTCTCTTTTGTCTCCTCACATTGTCTTAGTCATGGCATTGCAAATAGAACTGAAATTTCTGATAAACTTTATGTAAAAAATTGCCAATCCATGAAATGATCTTACCTCAGTAACATTCTTAGGTGTAGGCCAACTCAATATAGTTTCAACCTTCTCTAGATCTATATTCAAACCATCAGCTATAATCACAAAACCCAAATACACAAGCTCTTTTTTCATGAAGGAACACTTCTTCAGATTTATCAACAACTTTTCCTCTTTCAATCTCTGCAACACTTTTTAATGTGCATCAAATGTTCTTCTCTAGTTTTACTAAATATCAAAATATCATCTAGGTATACAATCACACATTTATTTAGTAATTTCTTCAAAAATTCATTCATCAATCTCATAAATGTAGTTGGTGCATTAGTTAAACCATTAGGCATAACCAACCACTCATACAAACCTTCTTTTTTCTTGAAAGTAGTCTTCCATTCATCTCCTTCTTTGATTCTGATCTGATGATACCCACTTTTCAAATCAATTTTGATAAAATACTTTTCTCCACTCAAACAATCCATTATGCCATCCATTCTTGGTATAGGAAACCTATACTTCACTGTGATCTTATTTATTTCTTTGGAATCAGTGCACATTCTCCATTCTCCATTCTTTTTAGGTGCCAACATAGCAGGTACTGCACATGGACTCAAACTTTCTCTGATTAAGCCTTTGCTCAACAATTCATGAACTTGTCGATTGAGTTCTTCATTTCTGGTAGGTATCAACCTATGTGGTGCTTTATTTGGTAAACTAGCTCTAGGGATCAGATTCATACAATGACTGATATCTCTAATTGGTGGAAAACCATCAGGTACATTATTTGAAATGATTTCTTTATATTCAGTCAACAACTTCTCAACTTCTGCAGGTATGTCATCTTCTATATTCTTACTTGGTTTGTTAGGAATTAAAGCATAAAAAATATCATTTCTTTTCAAATCTTTAACAAACTGTCTACCTTCCATGAGACAAACTTTCATAGATGTACATAGCTCATCAGCAGATTCTTCAATCAAAGGCAATAAAATTTGCTTCTCACCATCAACCCAAATATAATATCTATTCAGCCTTCCATCATGTATAGCATGTCTATCATACTACCAAGGTCTACCCAACAAAATATGACAACAATCCATTGGCATAATATCGCATAACACCTTATCATAGTACTTTCCAATTTTCAGATTCACAAAAGATTGTTCACTTACCATTGATGTGTGTTCATCTTTGATCCATGAGATCTAATAGGGTTTTGGATGCTTCATCCTCTCCAACTACAATTTGGTGACCATATCTTCTGATGGCAGATTTTCTAAGCTTCCACTATCAACAATGACCTTCCAAACTTTGTCTGCAACTCTACAACTGGTTTTGAACAAACTCTTCCTGATAGGATCTTTCTTATCTTTCTCAATCCATAGCATCCTTCAGATCATGAGGTTATTTTCAAGTTCATTGTATGTCTCCTCTTGAATCAAAGCCTTTTTTCTATTGCTACCACTTTTCTTGCTTGCATGTGTACATTCAAAGGATTTGTGTCCTTCTTCACCACAATTGTAACAAGCTACTTGGAACCCTCTTCTACTATAACCACCTCTAGAGTAATCACCTCTTCCTCAGTATGAATTTCCACCTTTCCATTCAGTATTTCCTTTGTCTTGGGATGTGTCTGGATTTGACTTATCTAGTTCAGATCTATTGTTTTCACCATGAGATCTACCTCATCCTCTAGGGAATCTACCACCTCTACCTCTTTGTCTTTGTTCATACCTTCTGTTTAACTTTTTTTCAGATTTTAGGGAAAATTGATATTCCTCTTCAATGCCTTCCATTTTGATCAAACTGATCTCATCTTGTATTGAACTCCTCAAGCCATTCAGATACCTTGCAACTCTTTCCACTTCATCTTCAACATGTCTAGATCTGATGTCCAATCTGTAAAATTCTTCAGTATAGTCTTTGACTGACTTAT
>MU226363.1:250524-272652 GCA_018584345.1 Thuja plicata | reverse complement strand
TATCCCATACCTTGATTTTGTCTTTACCTTTCTTCTTTCTGTCCAATTGCAGATGTTCCCACCATAAGGATGCATGACCTTTCAGTTTTGTGCTTGCAATCTTGACCTTCTTGTCTTCTGCAACATTTTCATATTCAAAATATTTTTCCATCTTAGTGATCTAGTCAATCAATTTATTAGAATCTAGCTTTCCACTATACTCAGGAGGATCAAACTGAGGTGTGGACTTCAAACTTGTCAAAGCTCTTAGGAATATTTCCTCTTCTTGATCCATCACAGGTGCAGGTGCAGCTTCACCTTGAACCTCTTCAAATTCATCATCACTAACATCTTCAAGATGTCTTCCTCTGCACTGGGCTATCTCAATAGCTTCCAATCTTGTAGCCATCTGTCTAAGCATATTAGCCAAACCTTGATCAGCATTTCCTCTCCCACGAACCATCTTGAAACTCTCTACAATTGTAGGTCAGATCACAACCTACTACCCTACAACAAATATCTTTAGAGTTCACAAGAAGGAGCCATAGATCTCAACCTACTCTGATACCACCTAATGCAAGGGAGGTATGGATAATAGGGCCTAGGGCACACCCGAAACCATCCAGCTTGCAAATACAATGGGGAATTAAAAAATAACACAGTGAGAGAAGAGAAATGCAGATATCTTTATCATTAATTCATCAAACTCAATACATGCCAAGCTATAAGGCCTTCTTGGTTATGGCCATATACATTAGAATGTATTACAAATGGTCTTCCTACTACAGAGATCTCAGATCTTTAATATCTTATCATTTTCCTTCTTTCTCTAAGACTTGATACCAAACTAAGAACATACAAAAGAATATATACAACAGCCCAAAAAAGAAGTCAGTGCTCAAAACCCAAAGGAGAGACCCAGATTTAGGTCCACATAGATCCCAAGATGGACCCCAAATAAATACAGCTATGAAATATAAATGACGAAGTCGGCCAGCAGCTCCAACTCCCAAGGAGACCAACTCGGCACAGACACGACCGAGTAATAGAAACACTCGACAAAGAAAAGCTGAGCAACAACAACAAGAAAAACCGAGCAACTTAGAAAGCATGCCGAGTAATAGAACAACATTAGGCTGAGTAACAGGAGCTAAGTAACATAAAACTTAAGAAATGAAGGAAAACATATTTTTTGATGAGCAGGATTGTCAAGGACCCAAGATGCTCCTACATCAATGACCCCACAACAAAATGAGGAAATATACAAACAAATCAGAGAGTTATTAGACCAAGGCATAACTAGAAAGAGCATAAGCCCATGTGCAGTCTCTACTATTTTAGCACCTAAGAAAGGAGGAGCTTAGAGACTTTGTACTGATTCTAGAGCCATAAATAGAATCACCATTAGGTATAGGTTTCCAATACCCAGAATTGGAGACCTAATGGATTGTTTAGGGGAGGCAAAGTACTTCAGAAAAATTGACCTTAAGAGTGGCTACCACCAAATCCAGATAAATGAAGGAGATGAATGGAAGACAACTTTCACAACTACAAAAGGTTTGTATGAATGGCTTATAATGCCATTTGGTTTGTCTAATGCTCCCTCAACTTTTATGAGGCTTATGAATGAGGTATTGGTAGAATGCATTGGTAAGTTTGTTGTTGTCTACTTGGATGACATTTTAGTTTTTAGAAAAACTAAGGAGGAGCATATTAGGCATTTGAAAATTGTTTTCAAGAAATTGCATGATGAGAAGCTAATGATCAATTTGGAGAAGTGTGACTTCATGAAGCAGGAGCTTGTATATCTCAGTTTTTTTTTGTCACAAGGTAACCTTAAAATGGACCAAGAAAAGGTGGATGCCATTCTAAGTTGGACTATTCCCAAGGCTACAACTAAGGTGAGAAGTTTCCATGGTTTAGCTCAATATTATAGAAAGTTCATTAGACATTTCAGTGGGATTTGTGCACCTATGTTAGACACCATTAGAGGTGGAATGAAGACAAAGTTTCAATGGACACCACAAGCAGACAAAGGGTTTGAAACACTCAAGGAGAAGATAGCAGAGTTTCCTACTCTAGTTCTTCCAAGATTTGATAAGATTTTTACAGTAGAATGTGATGCGATTAATGTGGCCATTGGGGCTATCATAAGCCAAGAAGGAAGACCAGTAGATTTCCATATTGAGAAGCTAAATGATGCAAATAAGAAGTACTCTTCTTATGAATTAGAGTTGTATGCTCTAGTCCAAGCACTCAAGAAGTGGAGTCACTACTTTCTTCCAAAGGATTTCATAGTATATACTGATAACCAAGCTCTCAGCTTCCTTAACTCTCAAGACAAACTTAGCAGCAAACACAT
This sequence comes from Thuja plicata, assembly GCA_018584345.1. Classification (NCBI taxonomy): domain Eukaryota; kingdom Viridiplantae; phylum Streptophyta; class Pinopsida; order Cupressales; family Cupressaceae; genus Thuja; species Thuja plicata. The sequence goes on along the minus strand of MU226363.1, from coordinate 270,311 downwards.
GAAGTGGGTGGAGTATCTACAAGCCTACACTTTCAATATCAAGCATAAAAGGGGAGTACATAATAAGGTTGTTGATGCATTCAGAAGAAGGCTACGCATAGTCTAGGAAGTTCAGCTACAAAGCATAGGTATTGATATCTTCAAAGACCTATATGCTGAAGATGAAGATTTTTTCCAAATCTACAAGGTATGCAAAGAGTTTAAAAACAACTTTCATGGTGAGTTTTCTGAATATACTTTGCAGAATGATTTATTTTTTAAAGGAGGTCAAATTTGTGTTCCTAAAGGGTCTATGAGAGAGAATTTTATTCAATAAAAACATAATGGAGCACTTAGCGGTCATTTTGGAGTCGATAAGACTCAAGAGCTAGTCACTAGGTTCTATTTTTGGCCTAGAATGAATAGAGATGTTAGACAGTATGTTGAGAGTTGTGTAGTGTGTCAAAAAGAAAAGGGCACATCTTCTAATCCAGGTCTTTATCAGCCACTTCCAATCCCAACCAGACCATGGGAATGCATAAGCATGGATTTTGTAGTTGGTTTTCCAAGAACAAGGTAGGGATATGACAGTATTTATGTTGTTGTGGACAGATTTAGCAAGATGGATAATTTCCTTCCTTGCAAGAATATCTGTGATGCTTGTAACATTTCTCAGTTATTTTTTAGTGGAGTGGTGAGGATCCATGGACTCCCACTTAGTATTTTTTTAGATAGGGACACCAGATTCATGAGCCATTTCTGGAAGACCTTATGGAAAAATCTTGGCACTAACTTGTCTTTTGGATCTGCCTACCATCCACAGACAGATGGACAAACATAGGTGATCAATAGGAGTCTTGGTAACTTGATGAGATGCCTCAAAAAGGAGTATGGTCAAGCATGGGACTAGCTCATTGGACAAGCTGAATATGCATACAATGATACGATGAATAGATCAACTGGTAAGAGTCCCTTTACAAATAGTTTATGGTTTACACCCAAGAGGGATATTTGAACTTAGAGAATTGAAGGAAGGAATGCATGGTAGTGGATATGCTAAGGAATTTTCTCATTCAATGAGAGAATTCCATGAAAGTGTGAGAAATAACTTGATTGAAAATGTTGAAAAGGTAAAGCAAAAGGTGGATGCAACAAAGAGGGATGTTCAGTTTCAGATTGGAGACTTTATGATGTTACACTTGAACAAACATAGGCTGGAAAAAGGTGTTTCTCACAAGCTACAAATTAAGAGGCTAGGTCCATGTAAGATAGTTGCAAAGTATGGAAACAATGCATACAAGGTGGAGCTTCCTGAAGACATTGGGTTGTCACTGGTTTTCAACATTACAGATTTGACAGCATACAAAGGACCAATTCAAGATGCTGATTAGAACCTTCAAGAGGTAATACAAGAGGTAAAAGACCTAAAATTAACCCCTACTCCATCTATGACAGTTGAAAAGATACTAGACTCAAGGGTCTACAAGAAGACTAGGAACAAAGAATATGTTGATGCTACTTGGATTAGAGAAATGGACTTCAAGAGGTTGGTCATTGATCCAAACATGCTCAATCCAAGGATGGATTAACCTTTCTTTTGTTTGGGGGAGTATGGTGTAGGAGTACACCTAGCTCGAACCCTTAGCTCTTTATTTTTGGCATGTACTGACTCTAGCCAAGTTAGGAGAGTGTGTGTGGACCTTAGAAGGTCATTTTTCCCCCCTAAGATGGATATGACTAGGTCAATCCATTTCTAGATAGGTTTCTTAGTTGGTTTCCTAATTTTTGGTTAACACTGTCGGTTAACACTATTAGTTTACACTATATCAATTAACACTGTCAGTCAACACTGTGTTAGTTAACACTATGTCGATTAACACTATGTCAGTTAACACTGTCAATTAATTTAGACTGGTGGTTGGTTTTATGAAATTGTTGCTCGGTAAAGTCAGTCGTAACGGCCCGTGAAAAGTGGATCTTGTCTTTTATGGACAATATGGTTAGTTGTAGTAGTTCTTGAAGAGATGCTTTTGAATATGTGGGTAGTTAGGGTCATTCCAATGAGAGGATAGTTATTAATAACATCCCAAGCCTTCATTTTGGAGTTCTAGAGAGTAGAGATTGAAGAAGAGGAGAAGCTATAGGAAAGTTAGAGATTTGCATATTTATTGTACTATTTTGTTTTGTTTCCAGAAATGAGAAGTTGCAAACTGTGTGTTTAGTGGATATCAATTTTATTTGTGGTTCCTTTTGCATGCAAGTAGATTAGTTACTTTATTTTCTATTTTGTAAGCTATTAGTTCTTCACCTGTTCTGGGTTGTAAGTAGTAATGGCCCCTCGAGATTCCTGAATCCATGGTGAGAATCATGTGTTGGGATGGAAATCGAGAGGAGCCCTTGTACATAGCTTATTTTTTGTTTTATGTAGGAGAAGAAACAACAAAAAGCCTAGAGATCTTACCCTAGGTGAGCTTGGTGATAGTCTGGCTAGGGAAGAGAATGAGAACAATGTTCTGAAAACATTGGTTGAATGAATCTATTTGTGTAGGTTCAGTGAGGAGAAGTTGAATAGCATGTCGATGGGGACTGAGTCTTGAAGAGGAGGTAAAGTTGATAGGGACTTACCTCAGATAGGGTTATGAACACCCTAAGAGATCTAGGAGAAATATCTCATAGTAGAGCCAAGCTAGTTATGTAGCAGCAACGAGACTCCTGTCCACATCATCAAGGTTTGACCTCTATTTTGCATGATTAGACTACCTAACCCATTTCCCAAAATAAACATTTCATTTTTGTGAAACCTAAGATAGCATTCTCTATATTTTTTACTTTGATGTTTAGATTTGAGTTTCATTGAATTTTTTATATTCTTTAAGTGCTTAATAGGTTATCAAGTAATCACTTCATTGATACATTGCATTGTGTAATCACTTATTTCATTACAATTTCTTCTAATTATGTTCAGAGAATAATCACTTCTTCAACCCTATCTTTCTTGTGTATGAGCTTCATTACCCATTCCTGAATCTAATATCTTGGCGAGAAGAATTTATAGGCTTATGGCTTACTAGGGTTTACATGCTAAGGGTATAGAGCTTGAGTTTTCTAACTTACTCCCCCTTAGGTTGGGTGAATCCTCTTACCATAATACAACATCTACCATACCTAAAATTATTGAGAATTCATCTTCTAATGCTTCTCATGACGATGACAACTCTTATACTCAAGATTCTCATGAACAATTGGGGATGCTTATCGATAAATTGGAAATCCTTCAACAATTTTTTAGTAAAGAGAGCATATGTGGATAGGCAATCCCCTTAAATGAATTTTTAAGGAGGTTTATTCAAAATGATGAACATGGTGTGTAATTTTTATGTGGTATAGCTCACATAGTGGATGAAAACACTAAAAAGTGACTAGTTGTTCCAAGGTGCTTGGATATTAAAATCATGAGAATCATATTGAGATTCCCATACCTATTTCTACATCTATTATACACAAATATTCTTATGTTATACCTTCCACAATAATTCCATTTGTTTCTTAACTATCTCTTTTACCCACATATAATGATGCTACATCTTCCAATCCTCAAACTTTTCTCAAGCTAACTCATCCATCAAATCTACCATTAACTATTTGTTACAAAATGACTCATCCTTGTAACAACAATTAGCTTCCATCACTAAATCTGTATACAACATCCCTATATACTCTAAATCCAATCCTCTTTCATTTGAGATCCTTCATGCACCTCTTGCACAATACATTGAGGTTCCCCAATTGGAATAATATAGTAGAAAAGGTGACCCATTCACTCATGTGAAATAATATAGTGGAAAATGTGACTCACTAACTCATGTGAAATTGATTGAGAAAAATAATCATAAGTTTTAACATTGCATTACCTTTGATCCAAGGGATATCATTAATGGTCGATTGAGACCATTATATATTACCATGAAAATTAAACATAAGCTATCTCAAGGAGTTCTCATTGATCCAATATGTATAGTGAATTTTATAACTACAAAACATATATAAATGTAATAATTCCATCGAGATACATATTATAAATATGTTATTGTGATTAAGTTTCATGATGATTTTACTTCTCCCAATATAGGTTCCATCACCCTTTCCATCAAAGTTGGTTATAAGTCTCTAGATGTCACCTTTGTTATTATCCCTACCTTAGACCATTTTTTTATGAAATTATGACATCCTTATATCATGATATGAATGTTATTCTTACTACTATCCATAAGTGTTTAAATTTTCCCTACAATTAGAAAGTTATAATAATTAATCAGTCTTTTTTAGCCCTTTGCTAATAGTTTTAACTTTACACTTGATTAATTTTGACCTAGTACATTGCAACCTTTGAGACCTTGTGAGGGTATTATGTTCTTGTCCTATAAAAACTTGAAACATGAGAAGATATTTGAGCTTCTTTTAGGAATACCCTTGAATTCTTCTTCTTCTATGGGTAGGGATATAGTTGTCCCACCTCCACATCCTAAACCTATACTTCTTCCTATTCCTATTATACATACTATTTATGTTGTTGTTCCTCCTCCAAAATCCTATAGATTAAAATTTCCAACGTTTTCTATCTCCCAGCCTAATGTGGTTTCTTCCATTCCTAGAATAAAAGAATGAAAGGGGCCTATATTGAGTGATACAAAACCTTCACCCATGCAAGTTTCAAGTTCTAAAAAAATAAATTGCAGTGCAGGAGAATGATAATGAGTTCATCATGCAAAGGCTCATGATCTTACTTATGAAAGTAAGTCCTCTCCTAATCAGTTGAGTGTTTCCTTGGTTCCTTTTACCACACCCTCACCTAAACCTATGGAGGAGCTTCATCTTGATCAACATCAACAAGGATTGAAATAAATTAAGCATATGTAATGATTCTTCTATTGGGATTAATGGGAAGTATGTATTGAGAGGGGAGGGGTGAATCAATACCTCTAAAACTTTTGTATCCCTTTTATCAATTAACCTTTGTAATCAATTGTACATCCATTCAATTTGATTTATACTATCTTTATGTGAGTTATATCAAATCATAACATTAACATACATGTGAACATTCCTAGAAACATTCATGAAAGTAATTTGACACATAACACAAGATATGATATCGTAGAAAACTCATGTTAGGAAGTAAAAACTGTGGTGGGGATAGCACCCACAAAATATTCACTATCTGTAGATTGGAAGGGGCCGGTTAAGGCTTACAATTTGCTCACTTCTGATGATCTACCCTGTTAGGAGTATCGGTGGAGACCTGTTAAATTCTACTCTGTTAAGATCTTTCGCAACACTTTTGAGTGTGCACTCAGTTAAGAGATTTGTTGTTGGACTGTTAAATCCACCTTCCTTGAAAGTATTTTTACACTTTGCTCCACTTGTTATAATGATAGAAAATTACAAATTAACCTGGTAAATTCAATCTCCTATTGATGATACAGATCCAATTTAGTTTACATAAAAATATTATCACCTAATTGTGATTGATTAATACCTCTGATTCTCAGTATGCTCTGTTCTTGGTTCTTACTAACCAAATTCACCTCTTGTTGTCCCTATTCTTGAAACTGTCAATCTGATCCATAGATGTGCTCATCTAATTCATTCATGTTCTCCTCTCTCTTCACATCATCTATTCATCCATAATAATGAATGATTTCATCATCTATTTATAGATGGATTAACTTCATCGAGTTTTGATAAAAACAATGTTAACTCTAAGATTAGGTTTACAACTTGTACCTAGATCTCCTATTCTATGTTTTTTAAATCAGCTAGACTGATTAAAGAACTTACATTCATGTATCTTATCCATAAAGAAATGGACTTAAAAAAAATAAATATCCTAAAAATAGAATACACTTTCTTTAGCTAGTGTGGAAGTCAAATCCACTTTTTGCGAGCTGCAACTGACTTTCGATTCTTTCTATCTGTCATGCTTAACTATCCTTCAATTTTGTTTTGTCAGTTGCACTATAACTATTTTGTCAGTCTACACTGTATCTTGCATATAGAGTTCCTCTGTTGGGTTCCACTTTATCTTTCTTCTTTGTGATTTTGGTTTACACGCTAGCTTGTGTCGTTGGTTATCTTTGCACTTAGTCATCTTCGGTGATCTCTTAGTATCTAATCTTCAGTTTTCTCATGTCTTGTCTTTTGGTGTATTCTTATCAAAAGTGTAGTTTTCATACTAATGGAAAATTAATGTCATCAATCTCCCCCTTTGACATTAGTATCAAAAACTGATATGTGCAAAATACTAATAGAATGTTAAGTATATATAACATATATAATCCTTAGTCATTTAATGACTCCCCCTATGTATATGTCGGTATATCATTCCTTATACATATCATTTTCATCATTTTCTCCTTTGTATGCATACTATCATTTTCCCCATATAACTATACCATATACATATCATATTTACCATTTTCCCATCTGAATGAATGAATGTACATATCATCATTTTCCCCCTTTTTGATATTAAGGGCAAAGGTCTTTACCTTTAGAGCTTATAAAAAATGTAAGAGTGTGAAGACTTCATGTCTTCCATCATTTTCTCCCATTGTTCTTTGAGGTTCTCCAAAGCCATGTGCTCGAGTGTGATCTTTGAATGCATATCATAGATGTTGTGTGCTACAGACATCTCTAGGGTTGCTATCAATTGCCTTGTTGAACTGATGTGATGTTGGAGCAGAGTCAAGTTTGGTAGAAGTTGAGCTTGGATCTTGGTTACTTCTTCCCTAAAGTGTGTCTCTGCCTCCCATAGCTCTTTCCTTAACCGTTTAATCTCTATGATCTTCTCATAATTCAGTTTGACTACATTATCTCCATTGGTGGTTTAGCTTTGTGCACTATTTTCTAGATCGGTATCTAGCTTTGCAATGTTGTCACTATTCTCCTTAGTGAAATTTTCTATTGTGCTCAACTTTTGAATTAAGGCTATAGCTTCATATATGATTGGATCTAATTCATATATGAATTCTCATAGCTTTACCTTATTTACCACCACTTCTTGGTTGATTTTCTCTCTGAGCTTCTGTTGGTACTTCATCTCGGCTCTCTCCTTAATTGCATTCTCAACATCAATGTTCTGAGTTGTAATTGCATCAGTCAGGGTAGCTAATTGATCAATTATTGGCTTGTTCTGATCAATGTCAACATCTGGCACAATTTGATGTAGTATGTCCTGTGTTGTCTCCAATACCATGGAGTCCCTGTGTTGTTTCTTTAGCTTTTCGTGCAATGCCTTCCTTTGGCATATTTCTCCATATTCCTGTAATGCTTCAAAGTCAAGTGTAGATGGATCACACTTCGGTATTTCTATAAGTTCATCCAATGTGACCTCTAACTTGTTCTTCTTTGATTTCTTCTTCTTCTTTTGTGACTTAGTAGAATCTAATACCATTTCTAATCTATCGGCCTTCTCTATTGTGCTTGATGAAGTGACCTACTATGCTTCTTTCTACTGCTTGGCATCAATTTTAGCTTGTCAGGTGTCTGCATACGTCTCCACATTCACCTTTACATCATCGGTAGCATGCTTTTTAGTTTCCTCAGGAGTACCATCTTTTGGTTTGTCTCCTTCATTGGTGTCATTTTTTTCATCAGTCTTGGTTTATGCATTCTTGTCTTGAGTATCTTCATCCTTTTCATTATCTCCTCTAGTAACCTTATTAGTGTCAGTTACATCTTGAGTATCTTCAATGTCTTACTGACCATTAGTGTTGTCTTTGTTTGCTTCTTCCCCTGCATCCTCTGGAGTATCCTTCTTAGCTGACTTTCTTGATTCTTCCATGATATTGATATCTTGTATCAATATTGGTAGTTTACCTGGAATGTTCACCTATGCAGTATCAATTATTATGTCCTGCTCATCGGTTTTGTCCTTTTCAGTAGTGACATCTTCATCCTTATTCACTTTCTCTATTGGGTCATCGGTAATGTCAATGACATTAGTATCCACAATGTTGTCATTTGTGGTGTCTTCCCATGTTTCATCTGCAACATCTACATTCTTGTTGCCGGTTGTATCATCTTCTTCTTTATCTAACTCAATAGATGTGTCATCTTGAGTTTCCTTGTCAACATCTGGTTGTTGAGGGTCTTTGTCAGGGATTTCCTCCTTAATTGGTCTATTCATAATCTTGCACCATTTCTTGTGGGTGTCCTTCTCAAGCTCTATAAGCTTTCCTTCAAGGATTTTGTATTCTCTTAGCTTTGGTGAGAACTCCTTTCTGTACTTCTCCATCATCTCATCAATTTCAACCTTCTTTGATTCAGGTGGCATTAGAGAAACAAGTACTCTTTCTCTTATCTCTTTTTCATTCTTTAATGCAAATGTCCACCTAGAGTATAGTCTATCCAATAGTTCTCTTGGTACAAAACTGCCTTCAAATTGTACTCGTACATATTTCAAGTTGTACATTTTAGCTATGATGGCGTCCTCAATTTTATTATGATCTTCTGGATCTAGTTTTGGCCATCTTATAATGTTTGAATCTATAATAGATCTTGAATTTACAATATAAACACAAATTTCATCAATAGATTTAGTTTCTTTTACCTTGACACTTTCTTCCTCTACAGCTTCATCCTGCTCGGTGTCTTCTATGTCCTCTTGGGTTCTTATGAATTTCCTTCCTCTCTTGTTTTGCCCTCTCTTCAGTGTGGGAGCTTTCTGTTTGTAAGTCCAGACCTTTCCTTTCTTTAGAGGTGAAGGAGTAGAATATTTTGATGTTTGGCTTCTTTTCCTAGAAGTAGCTATTGTCCTTGGTTTCTTAGATGGTGGAGGAGGTGGTGAATCTGACTCCGTTTCTTTGGAGTCATCCTTTCCTTCATCTTTACCGATAGATAACTGTTCTTCGGTTTCTTCATCCTATCCAACTTCTTCATCCTATTCAGCTTCTTCCTCAGTTGTTGATAGAATCTTTTTGAGATTCTTCACCATCTTGTCTTTCTTCCTGACTATTTTCTTAACAACTAGGCCTTATTTAATTCTTGTCTTGGCCTCTTTATATGTACCAATCTTGGGTTGTTTCTTATCGAGTGGCTCATTAATCAAGGCATCAATTTCCTTAGTAGCAAGATCAATGTTGATCTCATACTCTAATGGTTGTAACCATGTTGTCCTTGATACAACAGGCTTAATGTATGTATTGTCAGTTTCAACCATGAAGCATATCTCATCCTTATAATTATCACTGAGTTGCTTGGGGATTCTTACTCTCTTTTCCATTTGGTCTTTGAATACATTGAAGTGTTCCTCCATGACTATCTCAAAGTTATCTCCCAGTGTAGCTATGTGCTCACTAATTTACATGGTGACCAGTTTGGTGTTGTCCCATTTCACATCTCCTACTGATGGGAATGTTTCTTAAAAATAAAATAAGATACGCATTATTAGTGAGCCAAACTTACAAGTGTTTGACTTTTCATTCCTAATAGTATTTAGATTGTCCTTCAACTGATTTAGGATAAGTTCAGATAAGTCCAATTGTGTACCCTTCTTCACAATCTTGTAGGTTGTGTCTACTTCACTTGATGCTATGTTGTTCAATTTTCTTGCTTGGAAGAATTTATAGCCCAAAACACATGCACCAAACTTGATCTCATCATCGATTATTATAGTAACTTTTAGTCCTCTGCCATCCTATTTTTCTCATGTCATATTTTTGGTCTAGGCCTTTGGTGGATGCTTTAGTGCCTTAACTTTATTGGTTATGGGGTAATCGGTGACCATATGAATGATGTCTCGGTTTATTACCTTTGGTTCATCAAGCCATAGCTTTTTTTTATGCATTCGGATTAGTACTAGCTGAATCCATTCAGTTTTGAAAACCTTCAAAAACATTAGGGCATTGGTGAGCCCTTTTACTTCAATGTGCTTATGTTCATCTTTTAGTGTTCCATCATTGTTGCACATCTTTTTATAGGCTTCTTTAACCTCTAAACTTCCTATTTCTGCTATCTTACAATGTATGAAAGATTGAACATCTTCCACGAGTAAAACCCTAGCTAGAATGCGTGAAAATGCGTAGCATTGTTGGGTTGTGAGGAAACCTCAGGATGGATCTTGTAATTAGGTTCCTCACACACCAAATTCTTACTAATTTTGAATTCATCTTTATTTTCATTCTTGGGTTTCACAATTTGTGAATTCGAGGTCATTTTCAAATTTAGGGCTTCCTACGTAATGCATAAAAATAGAGTTTTCAGTCTCGTAGAACTTATTATTTGTGCTTGAAAATATTCTTGAAAATATTAGGAGTGTTTTATGTTGATTCATGATCTCTCTATGATCCCTTGGCTCTATTCTCAAAAATCTCCTTGGTCGCTCTACTCTGGGTGTTGTGAACAAATGAGTTGTTCTGATGCCCTATTTATAGTCATTGCCCTAAGACATGTGCCATAAATGCTTACCAACTCCTTGGTGTATGAAGACTAAGTTCATCGGTGAAGACTCTACTTCATTTGGTGACACTTACAATGTTTTGGAGTAGTTGATATTCAATTTCCTTTTATCGACAGGTTTCAGAATCACTGATAGCTTGTTCATTTGCTTGTTTACCGATGAGGCTCAATTTTGTTATGCCCTGCATACTTGTCCCTACATTTTGTGGGAAAAATGTTGGGTCCCCCTTTTCTCTTTTTCTCTTCCCTTGTTTTCTTTTGTTTTCTTTGTTTTCCCTCCAGGCTTTTCTCCCATAAGCGTTGTCCCCCTTGTGTTTTGCTTCCTTGTGTCTCCAAGACCAGTCCCAAAGTTTGTTTTTTCTTTCTAGAGCCAGATTCTAGGCTTCGGGATTCTTCACCACAATGTCTTCTATCATGAGAAGGTATGGTTGTATGGAATCCCTAGGCCTGGAGTCTGAAGGTTTTTGAGTTGTCAAAAAATCACAACCTATTTTTACCCTAGGGGTATAAATGGAAATTACCTGTCACTTTCACAATTACCACGATTAAAATACTTCAAGCATTCAGAGTGATATTGAAGTGATTAAGGTGATTACACAAAAAATTTCTCCCCATGCTTAGTGTCTAATTTATTGTGATTTGTGGTGTTTTCTTGTGATCATTTGAAGGCAAACCTGTTGCAGAGTGTTTTCTATGTTCATTTTCCTTGTGTCCTTCATGTTTCCAGGTTGGTTGTCATTTTTCCTCTGGTTTTCATTCTTCTTATTTTATGTCTTCCTTTTTGTTTTTGTGGTGATCTCTTTGTCTTCTTTTGTTTTCATTTGTTCGCATTCCCAATTTCTATGTTTTCTCCTTGTTTGCCTCCTTTTGGTGGTTGGCCCTGCCAAAGGGTTATCCGCCCTCTATACAGTTGTAATCTAGTGTATGTATTGTACATTGTTGTAGGTTAGCTTGTGGCATTTTTGTTAGTTTTGTACATAGTGTAAATATCCTATAAATAGTATATATATGCTTTATCTCTCTGTATCATGTCATGTATATCCCCCCTGCCATGGCAAGCTCTTCACACTCGATCACATTTTGAATCATTCTGTTGAGCTCATCGAGAGGGAGTCACCATAGTTTGAACTTGACACCTCACTTGTTTGAGCTATAGTGGCTTTCTCTCTCCTTTTTCATGTCATCTTAGTGGTGGGATTAATTTCCCATGAGTGGGCATTCAAATCCCATCCCATCTGGCATTCAATCTCCCTTGCATCAGCCCACTTGTCACCATTAATGTCATTTATGATACTTGTCATGTAGCCACGTGACAACTCATGTCAGCCTAGTATGGCTTCCTCCTGGTCACATCAACACAACAATGGTTAGTTCTTTTGGACTCTAGGCACCAAGGCCCCTGGGGTTCTCATTCTATCTTGGTCACCTAGCTTAATACCCTGGAACCCCCAGGTGGGTATCATAATCTAACTCATGTTTATCTTAAAAATACTTCAGGATTTTGATATATGCTAAGATCTTTGAACTGGTGCAGAATGAGGATTTCCCTAGAGTCCACATAATTATTATTGTTATATCATGTATTGACATTTTTCTAGTCTTGTAGGTTGTAGATTGTGTGATCAAAGATGTTTGAGGTGATCACTCCTCCTGATAGCCTAGAGCTACCTACTACCTCCACCCAGGCGGCCACAAAAACTAAGGCTGAAAAGATGCTAGCTAAGTTGCCAATGACCTCCAAGTACCCAAAGGAGGGCATTCTTGTGGGGTCCAAGGTGGGCTCCAAAGTATAGGAAATAACAGACACAAAGCCCAGACTTTGGGTTGAAATGCAGGGCTTAATTCAAGCCATATACCGATTGAAGGCCGACGGAGACAATATGGCCACTCACTTGGTTGCTTCCGGCATTATAAAGGTTGAAAACTTTCCTTGTGTGGTGCAATCACCTGAATTGATACTTTAACTAGCAAAATTGTACAATGCACCCACTCAAACTATTCTGCTCCCTGATTCCCGGCCATTACAATACCCAGCAACAATCGTCACCCTGGACGCAACAACTTTTACCTCAGGGCTGGGGATTCCACAATTCCAGGGGTCCGTCATCTTCAACCAGGCCAAGTCATTATAGGAGTTCAAGGAATCTTCTCTCATCTCCCGAAAATACCTTAACACTCAGTGGCTAAAGTCCCCAAAGAGGGACCATAAAAGGATGAAGTTGGAAATTCCCCATGGGGATTTCAAAGAGCCCATTCAGGCAAGCATCATATTTGTATGCAGGATCTTCGAATTGCCCCATGCCCCAGATTTCTTGGCATGGATGTACTAATTTCTTTACTACATCACCACCTGTAACTAAACTTTCAAATGGGTAGCCATCATAGCCAATCATGTGGACACATAGTTGAAGGGCATCGTCTAGAGTTCCAAGTTCTATATGATATCATATGTACTATGGGCACTGGTCCAACAAAGACTAGATTTTCTGGGTTTGGGAATAGTAGGTGAACTTGGAAATGGGTTGGGCCAGTTAACACCATGGGATCATTATCCCCAAGTACAATGGGAACTCAGTTTCCTAAATTTCTATCAGGTAAATGATGCTTTCATTTACCATAATACCCTAAAACTTACCCAGGGCTCCTGGTACCGATTATCGCAGGAGTCGATGAACCTGGTCAGTACTTATGGCCATTATTTTATTAACTGGCTTCTTCAAGAAACCTTATCTTCTTCCCCTGGTATTGCAGGGATAGAATTATTCTTTTGGAGTTCTACCGGCAGATCCTAGAGCTGCACGCCTTCTTCACATTAAAGAAGGTCATCAACGTCCCATTCCCAGATTTGTGTGGGAATTATACATATAGCCTCACCGCAATAAGGAAGGTAGATAGTGATTTTAAAAGCTTGGGACTGGTGGAATTCCACCATGCCATGAAAAATTATGATCCTCTGGGTAAGATTGCCTTGGCACTGCCCCGGGCATCCCCACCACACAAGGAAGATATTAAAGAATTTTGGGCAGACTATTAGGATAGTTTTGATCTTTGGGCCCATCAGCATTCACGAATGTCCAAGGGACTCATGAAGGTGCAAAAACTTTGGACTTTTTTGAAGGGATTTTCAGATGACGGGCTGTTAGAAGACCCAGCATACAAAGGGCAGGGATTAGACAAGTTGGATCTCCCTCCGGTGGATTGGGCCACCCTAGAAGACTTGACAATTGAGGGAGTATGCCACCCAATTTTGGAGGCCAGTCACCAGTATTTTGCCTAGGTGTGCCCCAAAAGCACCTGAAAGGGATCGATTGTCCAAAGGTCTACTTCAGCTTCTACTGCCTCTGCCAGACCTAGCATGAGTAAGGGGAAAGAAAAAGAGGGCACCCTGACCAAGGTACCTCCCCAAGGCCCCACCCCCTTAATGGTACAACTACAATAACAAATGGAGTTGGAAAGGTTGGCCAACTAGCAGATAAGCACACAGATATCCTCTGGTCTCCTCATAACTCCAATGGTGTCTTCTCACCTAATGGGATCCCCATCATTGGCTACAATGATGAGCAGACAGACTTTCGCTGAGGTGGATTCTACTAGTATTTTGGAGACCAGGGTACCATTGCTGAGAAAGAAGAAGAAAAAGGTGACACCCCAATCCAAGCATAGCCGCAAGCTCTAGTATGCTAGACGTGCCTCCAGTTGATGTCAGCTTGGATTCCCCTCAACTTGAAGAGATCCCTGGCAGCCCTCCCCCACACAATGATTTTGATGATGTTTTTTGGGGCAGATGAACTCATGAATTTGCATGAGGATATTGGTCACGCAGTTGATGAGATTGCCGCTCAAGAAAAGGAGAAAGTCCCCGCAAAAGAAGAGGTCCCAGAACAAGAGGTTGTTGAAGAGAAAGAGGTCTAGGAAGAGACACACAGGGAGCCTGAGCGGGAGAAAACACTGGTACAAGAGACCGAGGATGAACCAAGGCAAAGCACAGATGAGCAATTGATGGTTGGGGAACCCAAACCCATGGGATCAACCATACCCCTATTCATCATGCTCCAGACACCTTCAGTTACTATGAGTGATCAAGTGCCCCAGAGCACATTTGGTGAAGTAGTAAAAGCAGCCGCATTATTAAATTATTGCCAAAAACCTCACCCACCTCTAGAAGATGTTCCAATGGAGGAAAATGTTCCAGCAAATGAGACCAATGAAGCTGAAGGACAACAACAGTAGAGTGACCAGGAAGTCCTGGAAAATGTAAATGTCGGATCAAATAATGCTGAGGGGGAGGAGGTCCCCAAATATATGGGTGATAATGTTATCGAAGAAGAGGAAGTCCCAGATATCACAAAAGAAGATTCCAACACGATGGAAAATACTGAAGCCTCTGGATAATGGGAGCAAGAATAGGAATAAAACAAAGAAAAGGAGCCCAATGACACTGCAAATTTGAGGAACATGCCACCCAATTCTAAAAAGAATATAGATGTTGAGGTCTTGATAACAAATCCACCCCAGCCACCCCAATGGCTAGTAGAATCAAGAAAGAGAAAATCCCCAGTGGTTGCATCAGGTGTCCCACTCTCTTTGGCTAGAATGATGGCCCGAGGTGCAGAGGCCCAAAAGCCCAAGAAGGCATGGACAATCCATACCCTCTGGATAGGTCCAACAGGAAGCACAGTTGTGACAGTCGCAACACCCCCTCCAGATGCAGATGCAGCGGCTATAAGGCCCAAAGATTACAATTTTATAGAAGTGGCACTAGGGAGATGGGATAAGTAGGGTGAATTAGACCTTCTGAGAGAGGCCACCAAAGTAGTAGAGGCCCAATACATCAAAAAAGGATAGAAGATAAAGGAGGAAAGATAAAATAATGCAAATCTCCTCACACTTCTGGTGGAAATTACACAGCCCTTGACCGAGATCTGCCTGAAAACCTCTGCCTTTGGATTGCTGCTTATGCAGGGCAACATGGATTCCCTCTGGGCCATGAAGAAGAAGGCACAGGATATGGATGGGTGGGTCACCAAGAAGATAGCCACCATAAGACAATTCCTAGTGGTGTCCCTCCTAGATATTTACCAAATCAATCTTCTCCTTAGTCAGGTGAATGGATTTGCTCTTATATGGGAGCAAGACTTGGAAAAATATGAAAAGTAAAAGGTTGGGTTGGAAGAAATCCACAACATCAGAGAAGAGGCTATCATAGAGGCAAGAATTTTGGGAGAAGAATCATATGATTCTCTCCAAGTCTAGTACTCTAGACTTGGCCTCAAAATCAAGGTATGCAAGGAATTGGTTAAGGCCTTAAAAGAAAAGGTGACCATGGCTCAATATCCCTTGGGCCTATTTCAAGCATTTGTGGTCGGGGTATCACGAGTTGAGCCCTTCACCACCGAAAGATGCACCCCAGAGGACTATGTCCTCAAAAAATTAAATGAATGAATGGAGTCCCTGTATTCGGTTGCTAGAGATTTTGACCAGGGAAGATTATCAAGATTATCCAAGATGATGATCTGGGCACATGATGTCGTAAAGATGGTAGATGAGTTTCAGAGCGAGGCCAAAGAGGTTGAGGAAAAGTTGGAGGTTGTTCACAGTCGATGGGATAGCATCAAGGACATAGACAAAGAAGGAATTAGCCAAGTATTAGAAGCATTCAAGAACAATAAGGAACAATAAGGTTCTCCAGAGTCCAAAGATTTCCATCGACCACACATATTTTTGCATTCTTTATTCTTTGAGCTTAGGCTCCCTGATCCTAGAATTTCAGATCCATAATTTTTTATTCATTGGATGACCCATGTCTAGGTTCCTCGAAGTTGACCAGTCATTATCAGATGGTTAATGAAGATTTTAGAAGGTAGGTGATCCCAACAAGGCACATCAGCTCAAAGATGATTTTGACAGGTGGTCTTCCCAAGGCACCACTCCAACATAACACCTGGTGCATCAGAGACAGTGAGACGCTTTCCCATAAATGAGGCATGTAGCCTCGATCGTCAGGGATCATATTTATTCTAATTTCTCTTTAGCTCTCTTCTTGAGGGTAATTCTTCCACTCCTCCTTCCTTGTCTTATTCTTCTGACATGTCAGACCTTTTCCATCTCGAGGTCTTTATAGCGTGGCACAGGTAGTATTGGCCACCAGAAATCATTTTATATTGTTTAAGTGTATAGAAAGTTAGGTCAATTTTAGGGTAAGCTTATGTATAAATAATAAGTCTGACCCCATTCCAAGGGTCAGCAAAATTGATGATTTTGCAGTCCATAGCTAATAGCATGTCAGTGGTTTCTCAATTCTTAGTTGAAGAGCTCAATGCTCCTTAGAGTTATAAGCCTTTAGTAGCTAAATGCTCCCCTGGAGCCATCATGATTGTATGCATTAGTACTAGCTAAAAATCCATTAATGAAGAAGGAAGGACTCTTGCAATGTTGTTGTTTATCTCTGGCTTCTGAGTTAATACCCCTTTTGTGTTGTATGTTCTTTATGTCCCTTGCTCTCAACATTTTAATTAGATTAATGACCTTCTTTTCCCTTTGCTATTGGATAAGTATGAACTATTGGTTCTATTTTTATTCTGTATTTAGTGTTGTATGTTAGATCATGGTTGATGTTTCAAATGTTTAGCACAACTATAAGTAAATGAAACATTCCTAACCTTGATGTATCTTTTGGAGTTTATTTGGTAATTAACGAATGCTTGTAGGAAACCCCACTTACCTAAGTCCGTGGAGTAGATGAGCTAAGATAACCAGCTATCCCCTTGAACAAAATAGTCACACTCCCAACTGAGTCCCCACACTATCAAGGCCCAACTCTCAGGTGCTTGAAGGCCTGGAGAATCTCATTTCTCTAGACAACCTTTACAGGAGAAGTTGGCCGGTACCCTGGTACAAAGTGACAACTTATATCTGTTGGACATGGACCCAGCCACAAATTGGTGCAGGAGCACCCTTGAGATGCCATCAAATATGGTAGTCTCTTGTCTTTTTGGTGTGTTGGTGTGTGTAAGACCCTCTAGTAGGGAAATGTAAATACATAAGGTCATGTTGACCAAGGGTAGTTTAGGTAGCTTTCATTTTATGCTTCATTTTGGGTAGTTTAGCTCTTTTTGGCTCTTGTTTAATGGACTGTCCTTAATGATGTCATTAATGGGTAGGGTGATGTCATGGTGGTACTTAGGGTCCATGGTTACCCTGAGTGGTCTAGCTAAGGTTATCTAAGATAGATTGGTGGAGAAAACACTTAAAAAGTGTGATTGGCAAAAAGATGTAAAATGTTGCTATGCAACATTAGCAACTCTTCAAAGTTGCTGAAAACATTTTGTTGTCTAGAGGATTTTGAGGTTTTAAGAGTTTTTGAACCCATAGAACGGTTGGAACATGAGTATCTAACATATTTAATGTGGAAAAACCCTAATAATGGGTGTGGAAGTTCATTTTGTACGGACTGATACTTTGGAGCCAAGAGTTTTTTGTAAGAACAACATATTGGAAGCATTTTTGTTTTCTTTGCATTGAATGGATTGAAATTGAAACTATGACTATTGGATACCATTATTGGACATGTTTACAAGTTTTTTCAGTAGCTAGTTTGATTTGTAGATATTTTTGCTTTATTTTTTGTAAATTCTTTAGTTTTGGACTATTTGTTGTCCTGTCTTGGAGAAAGGAGCAAAGATGTGGACCTAACTCAACTTCCCACCATTGGTTCTATACAAACACCTAGGAATGGATACTAGGTCCATGGAGCTTCAAGACTGTGGAAGGAGGAGCTCTAAAAGTGCTGACATGTATTTTTAATCACTTGCCCTAGGCGAGCTAAATTCATAGCTCGGTTAGAGAAAGCAAGTGACAGTGAGTTTAAAAGTTGCAGGGGGTGTTCTCATGAGCCAAGAAGGCCATGGATGTGTTGAGATATGTTATGTAGGTACTCAGGAATGTGGAGGAGTGCCCATGATCTCACTTTGCCAAGTTTTGATCCAAAAGACCTAAAACTGGTCTAAAAGCAAGAAATGTGCCAAATTCTAGAAATAGGGTGTACGGACAATGTCAGACCAAGAGACCTAGAAAATCCTTGTGGGTTTTTTCTTTAATTTAAGAATACCACAAAAGATTAGGGTGTTCTTTGAGAAATTTTTTCTCTTTTAAAGATTTCCTAAAAACTAGGAGGCCTAATTGTGCAAAAAGGCTATAAGGCCAGAATAATAGGAATTTGGAACTCGATTGGTACATGACCAATCCTGATAAGTTGGGTCCATAAATTGGAATCAAGAAAGTGATATGAATCCCTTGACCTCCTGTAACTCCATTTCATGGTTAGGGCTTGGTAGGTGTAGTTTTGAGGAGTTCTTGTAGAACACAAGAATGGAGACCTTGACAGGATAGGAAGAATTCTTGGTTGGAGGGAAGGATTAAATGTTTTCAGTGAATAGGGATGGATTGAGGAAGCCCTAGAGGTCCTAGGAGAGACCTAACAAGAGTTACAAGCAAACTCAAAAGGTTACCAAGGAGTCTCCCTATCAGAGTGGTATCAGAGCATAAGTTCAAGATTTGGGAAAAGAAGTAGTGCAGCTAGTAGATGTTGCAAACCAAAGATTCAAGTGAGGAATCTAGTGCATCTAGCAGGATGGTGATCAATTTTGAATTAGCAAACAAAGCTAAAGAACAAGAAGAGGATAACAGGTTGCTAAGAGAGAGATTGGCTCAAATGGAGCAACTCTTGGATGAAGTCCGAGCTAAGGCAGATAGTGTAAAGGACAAGGTAGACCAGAAAGAGGAAAAAGAAGCTAAGGAGGAGTGATACCTAGATGAAGAAAAACCTACCCTTGATCTAGTCTTACCTAAGGAAACCTTCTTGAAGGCACTCAAAGATTTGAGTGCTAAAGCCTTGGAGGGTGTGCCATTGTTTAGTGGACAAATAGATGCTGATTTGGTTTTAGATTGGATAGAAAGCCTTGAGAATCATTTTGAATGTGATGGGGTGACTGATGCTCAAAAAATCAAGGTGGCTAAGTCTAGATTAAGAGGACTAGCACTTACCTGGTGGAAATTTGTTCAGAATGAAAGGGAGAAAGAGGGCAAGAGTCCTATTATGTCATGGAAAGGTATGTTGACAAAGTTGAAACAAGCTTATCTCCCGGATGACTATGAAGTTCAAATGAATAGAAAGAGACAAAATCTCAGACAAAAAGACCTTGAAGTCCAAGCATATATAGAGGATTTTTAGAAGTTATGCTTAAGGTCCAAGATAGTGGAGGATGAAAGCATTAGATTGGCTAGATATCAAAATGGGCTCAAGTGGTCTATACAAGAGGAGATGAGTCTTGCTACTTTGACAAGTGTGAGAT
>MU226363.1:232007-242252 GCA_018584345.1 Thuja plicata | reverse complement strand
AGTTAGACTGATTAAAGCACTTACATTCATGTATCTTGTCCCTAAAGAAATGGATTTAAAACAAATAAATATCCTATAAATAGAATACACTTTCTTTATCTGATGTGGAAGTCAGATCCACTTTTTGTGGGCTACAATTGACTTTCGGTTCTGTTTGTCGGTCATGCTTGACTATCCTTTGGTTTTGTTCTGTAATTTGCACTATAACTATTTTTTCATTCTACACTGTATCTTGCATATTAGGTTCCTCTTTTGAGTTCCACTTTATCTTTCTGCTTTGTGATTTCAGTTTACACACTAACTTGTGTTGTCGGTTATCTTTGCACTTAGTAATCTTCGGTGATCTCTTAGTATCTGATCTTTGATTTTCTCATGTCCTGTCTTTCGGTGTATGCTTACCAAAAGTGTAGTTTGCATACTAATGGAAAATTAATTTAATCATCTTCTTCATTTCTACTACATGTGAGATATCTTATTTTCATTACTTTGAATGATGATGTTGATAATAATGTTGAGATTAATGATTCTAATGATATATATAATTGTTGATATTAATCATGAGTTATCTTCAATTTTTGCAAAATATTTGAACCTAGCTCCAAGTGACCTGCATAGTGATTCATCATTAGAGCATGGTCCTTGTTTGGAACTTTTGATAAATCCATCTACCACACATGTTATTGCTCCTATACTAACTTTTCAGCCTTCTCAAAGATTTATAGAGCAAGATTGGGAAGTGGGTGATTTGCTAGACTAGCTCACTTGTATAGTCAATGATCTTTGTGTGTTGTCTTGTTTTTAATATGTTCCCCATGATGTGGTTCTAGCTATGTACTTGTGTTTTTCTAAGCTCTCTTTGGATGATCCTTCTTACTCCATTGGTGAAAGGCAACAAAGGGACCAAATGTGTTGTTATATTCCTCTATTTGTATCATTTTTATATATGTTTTATACATGTTATGTTGTAAATGTTTTTTTTTCATACATGTGCTCTTATTCCATCTAGTTGGGGATGATTAAAAGTGTTGAGATCTCTTCTCTTTTTGGTCTCTTCAATGTTTGTAAGGAAATTAAAGTAGAAAAACAACTTTCTACATAAATAGTAAGATGATTGTTACATAAAATCTTTCTCAGATCTTTACAACAGTTATTGAACCTTAACAATAATTAAAATATATAGCACACATACCGAATCACAATGATTTATGTGTGAATAACACTTTCAAGAGAAAAACTCCACACTCCAAAAGTTACCCAATATATTATTTAGAAATCATTAACACATTACAACATACTTGTAAAGCAAGCTTCTCACAAGAGTATCATCAACTAGAGATCCAGAGGTAAATTAGTAGCTATCAGACTATTATGCATCATGTATCTTATGAACCTAATATATAGGAGATATAATACATGAAATTGTCAAATGGTATTACAAAACCATGGGCTAAAAACCACCTAAAAAGTGGCACATATCTTATCTTCAACCTATGATTACCTATGATGTGCTAAAATACACATCAACACATGTATCTCACTTTTATATCTTGTTTATGTGTCTAACACATTTTTATATTTCTTATTTTAGGAGACCCAACTTTCAGAGGCCATAACATTTGAACCAGGTGTCTGATTGGTAAATTGTTTGAAGCACCCGAAATCTCTAACATGATCAATCAATCTATAAGTAGATACATTGGTTTAAAATAGTTTTGTATCATTTAAGAACCACTAGATCCTTCAAAATTGAATTCATTAAATTTATTTGGAAACTTCAGTATCTTCAAATCTAGACATGATCTTGGAAAAAAAATTTATCAACATGATTGTTTAGCTTATCTGAAGCTTTGGTGAAAGTTTAGGAAAAATATGTGATCAAATGTAAAATTAAAAAAAAATAGTAACCTTATGTACATGAAAATTTGATGCACCATTTTCATAACATTCTCCAACTCTTTGAACACCTTGCAAGAGAGAACAGAGTATCTACACTATAATTTAATTGTTAGGGGTCGCTAGGCCCATATACTTTGAACACCATCTAAACTTTTGTGTATTTATGGCCTTACTTAACTAATCTACAATATTCTTGAAATTTTCTATCGTATCTAGCTTCACCCTCCCATATTTGACCATATCTCAAACAATGTGATGCTAAACATAAATGTGCTTGGTCCTGGCATGAAATTTTGATTTCTTAGCTAGGAAAATTGCACTCTGACTATCACAATAAATTGTCATTGTTCCTTGTTTTATTCCAATATCTGAAATAGTTTCTTAAGAAAAGTGGACTCTTTACAAGCATGACCTGAATCATCCTAAAACACTTAAGATTTAATAATAACCATTTATCATAATAACTATTTATCTTTTTTGCCAGACAAAGTTAGGGTTCCATTTTTCCCTCTGGTCGCTCCATCTTTATTATCTTTATACAATATTCAGAAAGGAAATGATCCCACGACTTGAAACATCCAAGTTATCCACCAGAATGCAAAAACCAATATATAATATATATATATATATATATATATATATATATATACACACACACTTGGAGCAGATTCTGGTAATGAGACCCATACAAGAAGAAGGAGAACGAAATCAACTTTTTGACCCCATGCGGAAGTCAAAAAATGGATTCCGAAGAATAAAGATAGAGCAACCAGAGTACAAAATGGAACCCTAAATTTGACTGGAAAAAATGATAAATGGTTATTTATCATTTATCATCCTAGGACCTAAATCATCCTAAAACACTTAACATTTAATAATAACCATTTATCATAATAAATTATCATAATGTAACAATAACTAGCTAGATATATAAATTTTTGTCAATAAATTATTGAACATAGGTAATAATTCACAATTCAAGGTAATTTATGGAAATGAATTGAAAATATATTGTGAGATTGTGGTGAAGTGTTATAAAAAATGATGTAAACACAAAAATTATAGGCTCATCACTATGGTCTGTATTAGACCATAGTGAAAACTTATTTCACATACTTAATCTAGTCTATCCATAGCTTTTTGTTCACTCCATGTCTTCTAATTTCTATGCCAATAGTCTGTTTAGTTGTGCCAAAATCTTTCACTTTAAATTTAGCAACAAGTTGAGACTTTAGTTTTGAAATTATGCATTTCCCTCTGCCAATAAATAACATATCATCAACATACAGTGCAATGTATAGGAATGACCATCATTAGATTTGTAATAAACATAGTGATCTAATTTATAATGTGTAAATTGAAAACTCAATACATGTGTATCAAATTTATGGTACCATGTCCTAAGACTTTGCTTGAAGTGACACAAATATTTCTTAATTTAAAAATCAAATTACTTTTACCTTTTACATTATAGTGCTCTAGTTGTGCATGACATTTAAACATCCTCCTCCAAATCACCATGAAGGAAAGCAATTTTCACACCCGTTTTCTTAACCTCTAAATTATAAGCAATTTTAATGGAAAGAAAAAATTTCATGGATGTCATTTTTACAACATGAGAAACTATCTCACCATAATCAACACCCTTAACTTGATAGTAGCCTTTTGCAACTAATAGGTTTTTATCCTTCAAGAAATGGTATAATACCCATGTCTCATTATTTTTCAAAGCTAAGATTTATTCATCCATAATAATTTTCAAAACACGTCAACTCAACATCAACAAATGGATTAATTCTTCTGAATACTAATTAGGCAATAATGGCAGACATGTTAATCAGTTTTTCCTTGCTTTTTGATTAGTAGATCAATGAGGTAGAACTAGAAAAATAATGATGTAGCATGATTTTTTTCTTTGTTTGATATTGTGATAAGATTAGTTATTTTTTTGTTTTTTGATTATCATGTCTCTTTAGCGGATCAATGATGTCTTGGACTAGAAAAGAAATATTGAAGTGTGATATTTTCTTTGTTTTGTGGTTGTGTGAAGATCCTTAGTAATTGACACAAGGAGGGATGGTGACTAGGGAAAGGGAAATCCCAGCTACCAAACCAACTTGCAGAACACAACACGGAAGATTTAAAACATAGAGAAGGAGAGAAGGAATATAAGCTTTATATTATTTCATTAAACTTCATATATGTTAGGTTGTAAGGTCTTCTTGGTTACGGCCAAATACATTCAAAATTATTTACAGAATAGTCCTATACATGTGAGGTCACAAACCCTCGATCCAAATCTACTATCTAACTACTTACTGCCTACTTCTACTTCACTGATATCTAATCTAAGGATAGAACACTACTTTTATACAAAAGGCTACCGAAAAGGTCAGACCCAAAAGATCCTAAAGATCCAACATAGGAAACAACAATGACCCAGATTTAGGTCCACACAAATCCCAATGAGAAACCCCAACATTAATTACACTACATAAATTAAATGCACATTTTGTTCACAAGATCCAATATCCAAAAACCAACGCGGTGAGAAATCCTTCCAAGCAATAAAGACCAATCGGTGAAAACCACCAAGTAGTCAAGAACAACTAACAAGACCCGTCAGTGAAGCCAGCCAAAACAAGTAACCGAGTTCAATCAATTGAATGAACTAATAAAACTTCAATCAACCAAACAAGAGATGTTACCAAGCACCTTACTAAGCACTCTCCAACAAGCTACCAAACCAAAAAAAACATATTTTTTGGTTGATACAGGATTTCCAAGACCCAAGATGTTCCTGCATTACACACTTGGGGTTAAAGAAATGATTCTTTGAATCATAAGTGTGGTACAACATGAGCTGAATCCAAATCATATTGAGAAATCCAGATAGAGTCTTCAATCGGTTTGTTCTTCCATTTTAACAAGTATTTCATGTAGTTCTTTCCTCTAGTGCTTCTGTCAATTCTTTCTTCCAAAATCTGTTCAACTTCTTCTATCTATTTCTTAGGATAATCACTCGACACTATCACTACTTCATCAGGTTCATGCTACTCATACAAAGCTAAAATGTTGAATATAAGTGATATATCCATGTCATTAAGTAATTCTATTTCATAAGCATTTCCACTGTCAAACTTCCTCAATATCTTGCAAGGACCAAATTTCTTCATCTTTAATTTACCATATGTTCCAACGAGAAATCTGTCTTTCTTCAAATGAACCATTATTTCATCATCATTCTCAAAATTATTATGTCTTCTTGATCTATCTGCACAATCCTTGTATTTTGTATTAATTTGCTCCAACTTATGTTTTACTTCCTCATGCAATGTCTTCATAAACTCAGCAAATTTTTCTCCTTCAGCACTTTTTCTTCTCTTCTCTAGCAATATCTCTCAAAGATGATATGCCTCTTGATTTCATGTCAATAACAATCTAAAAAGGTGTCTTTCTAGTACTCCTATTCACTGAATTATTATATGCAAACTCTACTTGTGCTAACATCAAATCCTAATTACTTAGTTTATCTCCAACTAAACATCTCAAAAAGTTACCCAAACTCCTATTTACAACCTCTCTTTGTCCATCAATATGAGGACGAAATGTATAACTATACTTCAACTTAGTGTCCATCTTCTTCCAAAACATTTTCTAAAAATATCCAACAAACTTACTGTCTTGGTCAGAGATGATGCTCCTAAGTAATCCATGCAATATGACAATCTCCTTGAAGAAAATATCTATTATATGTACGACATATGATATTTTTCTACATGGTATGAAATGTGTCATCTTAGAAAATCTATCCACCACAAAAAAATATAGAATCATTACCTATTATTTCCTTAGTAAGCCAAGAACAAAATCCATGCTAATATCACTCCAAGGTTTCTCAGGAATACAAATTAGTGTATACAAACTAGTATTCTGACTTACTCCTTTTGTCACTTGAAAAACCTCACAACTCTTCACAAATTTCTGAACATCCTTATACAAATGAGGCCAAAAATAACTTTCCTTAAGCAAACTCAATGTTTTATCAATAAAGAAATGTCCAGCCAAAGCACTACTATATTTTTCCTTTATCAAATTGGTTCCAATTTATCCTCTCGGTATACATAACTAAATATCTTTGAACAACATATCCTCTTGAATGAAATAGTGTTCATATTTACTTGGTTGATCTGGAATAGGT
Organism: Thuja plicata; assembly: GCA_018584345.1. Classification (NCBI taxonomy): domain Eukaryota; kingdom Viridiplantae; phylum Streptophyta; class Pinopsida; order Cupressales; family Cupressaceae; genus Thuja; species Thuja plicata. The sequence continues at coordinate 236,155 of MU226363.1, read as the reverse complement.
GCTCAGCACATTCCCCATGGCTCAGAAAAATTAGGGTCATTTTCATAGAAATGCTTCATATCATCAAAACCAACAACCTCAATTCTCATTTTAGTCAACGAAGATCTTCTCTTACTCAATGCATCAACAACTCGGTTAGAAAATCCACTCTTATTCTTTATCACAAATGTGAAACCCTACAAACACTCTACCCATTTCATGTGTCTTTGATTCAACTGATTCTGACTACCCAAATATTGTAAAGCCTTATGATCAGTATAAAGCCCAAATTCACTTGGTACCAAATAATATCTCCATTTCTTCAAATTTTGAACAATTACATAGAATTCTTGATCATGCACAAAATATTTCCTCTTAGCATCATTCAACTTCTCACTAAAGAAAGCAATGAGTTTACCGTCTTGATTCAAAACAACTCCTATTGCACTACAACTTGCATCACACTCAACTTGAAATACCTTATTTAAATCAGGTAAGGATAACATAGGAAATTCAACAACCTTTTGCTTCAAAGTCTCAAAACTCTTATCAGCTCCATGTGTCCACTTGAATTTTGTTTTGTCTCCTCTCATTGTATCAGTCATAGAATTACAAATTGAACTAAAATTTCTTATAAAAATTCAATAAAAACTTTCTAATCCATGAAATGATCTCACCTCACTGACATTCTCAAGTGTAGGCCAATCAAGTATAGCTTCAACCTTCTCGGGGTCCATCTTCAAAAAATTAACTGAAATCACAAAGCCTAAATACACAAGTTCTTCTTTCATGAAGGAACACTTTTTCAAATTAATCAACAACTTTTTATCTTTTGATCTCAGCAATACTTGTCTTATATGCATCAAATTCTCTTCTCTGGTCTTACTAAACATCATAATATCATCCAATTACACTATCACAAATTTACCCAAAATTTTCTACAAGACCTCATTCATTAACCTCATAAAAGTACTTGGTGCATTAGTTAAACCAAAAGGCATAAATAACCACTCATACAAACCATCTTTTGTCTTGAAAGTATTCTTCCATTCATCACCTTCTCTTATTCTAATATGATGATATCCACTCTTCAAATCAATATTATTAAAATATTTCTCTCCACTCAAATAATCCATTATATCATACATCCTCGGTATAGGGAACCGATACTTAACTGTGATCTTGTTAATATCTCTTGAATCAGTACACATTCACCATTATCCATTCTTCTTAGGTGCTAACACAACTGGTACTACACATGGACTCAAACTTTCTTTGATCAAACCCTTCTACAACAACTCATGAACTTGTCAGTTGAGTTCTTCATTCTCAGTTGGTGTCAATCGGTGTGGTGCCTTGTTCAGAAAGCTAGCTCCAGGAATCAGATCCATACAGTGACTAATACCTCTCATTGGTGACAAACCATCAGGTACATTATCTAAAATAATCTCATTGTATTAGGTAAGAAACTTTTCAACTTCCTCAAGAGTTTTATCTTTTATTTTCTCACTCAGTTTGTTAGGAATCAAAGCATAATAGACATCATTTCTCTTTATATCCTTAACAAATTTTCCACCTTCCATCAAACAAAATTTCACAGATGTGCATATCCCACCAACATATTCTTCAACTAAAGGTAATAATATTTTCCTCTTACCATCAACCCAAATAGTATACATGTTCAAACTTCCATCATGTATAGCATTTCTACCATATTGCAAAGGTCTACCCAACAAAATATGACAATAATCCATAGGCATAATATCACACAACACCTTATAATAATACTTTCCAATTTTCAGATTCACAAAATATTGCTCACTCACCATAAGTTTATTTTTGTACTTGATCCATGAAATCGCATAGGGCTTTGGGTGCTTCATTCTTTCCAACCACAACTTGGTGACCATTTCCTCAAATTCCACATTCTCCAAGCTTCCACTATCAACAATCACTTTCCAAACTTTGTCTACAACTTTGCATCTGGTCTTGAACAAACTCTTTCTTACTGGATCTTGCTTATTATTCTCACTCCATAATATCATTCTGGCCATTAGGTTTCCTTCCTTCTTAGGTTCATTTGGTGACTCTTCTTGTACCAAAGCATTTATGCTACTACTAACTTTCTTGCTTGCATGTGTACACTCAAATGATCTATGTCCCTCTTCTCCACAATTGTAACAAGTTCCTTGGAACCCTCTTCTTCTATATCCACCTTGGGAGTAGTTTCCTCTTCCTCATAATTAAATTCCACCTTTCCACTCGATCTTTCCTTTTTCTTGATATGTGTCTTGATTTGTCTTGTCCTGATTAGATCTATTTTTTTCACCATAAGTTCTACCTCTTCCTCTAGGGAATCTACCACCTCTTCCTCTTTGTCTTTGTTCATGTCTTTTGTTTAATTTATCCTTAGCATTTAGGGAAAACTGATAAGCCTCCTCAATACTCTTCATCTTTACTAAGATGATCTCATCTTGTATAGAACTTCTTAATCCATTTATGTATCTTGCTATTCTTTCCACCTCATCCTCAGCATGTCCAAATCTGATATCTAATCTCTAAAATTCCTTGGTGTAATCTTTCACATAGCTATCTTTTTGCTTCAAACTTTGCATTCTCCTAACTAGGTTAATCTGGTAATCACAAGGTGGAAACTTGCCTTTCAACTTGTTTATCATCTTATCCCATACCTTGATCTTGTCTTTACCCTTCCTCTTTTGATCCAATTGAAGATGCTTTGACCACAACGATGCATGACCTTTCAACTTTGTACTTGTAATCTTTACCTTTTTCTCCCCTATTACATTCTCATACTCAAATTATTTCTCCATTTCTGTTATTCAGTCTATCAATTCATCATCCAAATCAAAATTTTCACAATACACAAGAAAATTACACTAAGGTGTGGACTTCAAACTTGTCAAAGCTTGCAATAATCTTTCATCTTCTTGATCCATCACAGGTGCAAGTGTGGATTCTCCATGCACATTTCAAATTCATCATCACTAACATCCTCAAGATGTATTCCTTGGTGTTGGGCTGTCTTAACAGCTTCTAATATTACATAAATATATCTTAGCATATCATATAAGCTTGGATTTACATTTATTCTCCCACAAACCATCTTGAAACACTATGCAATTACAGGTCATATCACAATCTGCTACCCACAACAAATCAACCAACTAGGATTTACAAGAAGCAACCTCATATCTAACCTTCACTCTGATACCACCTAACGCAAGGAGGGATAGTAACTAGGGCCAAGGGCACTCCCATCTACCAAACTAGCTTGAATAACACAACACATAAGCTTTAAAACATAGAGATGGAAAGAAGGAATACATAATTTATATTATTTCATCAAACTTCATACATAACGGCTATAAGGCCTTCCCGCTTATGGCCAAATATATTCAAAAGTCTTTACAGAATAGTCCTCATACATGCGAGGTCACAAACCCTTAATCCAAATCTACTATCTAACTGCTTACTCCCTACTGCTACTTCAATGCTATCTAATCTAAGAATAGAACACTACTTTTATACAAAATGCTACCAAAAATGTCAGCCCCAAAAGATCCTAAAGCTCCAACATAGGAAATAATAATGACCCAAATTTAGGTCCACACGAATCCCAATGAGAGACCCCAACATTAATTACACTATGGAAATTAAATGTACATTTTGGCCACAAGATCCAACATCCAAAAACCAACTTAGTGAGAAAGACTATTGAGCAATAAAGACCAATCGGTGAAAACCACCGAGTAGTCAAGAATAACCATCGAGACCCGTCGGTGAAGCCAGCCAAAATAAGTAACCGAGCTTGATCGGTGGAACTAACCAACAAACCTTCAACCGACCAAGAAAGATTAGTTACCAAGCACTTTACCAAGTAGTCTCCAACAAGCTACCTAACCCAAACAAACATATTTTTTGGTTGATATAGGATTGCTAAGACCCAAGATGCTCTTGCATCAGTAATGTGCAAAATTTGTCCAAGGATATGGATGATAAAGGACCATTGTGGACATCGTATGTGTTAGAGTAATCAGTTTACTCTTTTTTGGCTTATGCTTTCACTTAAGTGCATATAATTAATACTTTATATTAATTATATTGCGCATCCTAGCTTTTAGGTTTTAGGGTTTGTTCACCTTTATAAG
>MU226363.1:199670-220191 GCA_018584345.1 Thuja plicata | reverse complement strand
ACTCTCCCGGGCCTTCTGAACGCAATGGCGGCGTCATTTTTGGCTCAATCTACTCCAGAAAATGGCACCTCCTTAGAAATGATAGAAAAAACCCCAGAGAGGCTGCAGATGACGCTTTCGATTCGCGGCTTCAAATGTCTTCAAACCAGACAGCAGCAGGGCGGCTCTGATACCATGTAGAAATTGAAAAGATGCAAATCCACAGACCCCGAATACACCTGCATGCAAGAACCTGATACAAAGATGAAAAAGCTGAAGACAGAAAGGAAGAACTCAGAAGTTGCTCAGAAAGAGAGAGCGAAATTATAATCTGAATTAATGAAGAGAATTACAAAGTTTGACCTTATAAAGGTGAACAAACCCTAAAACCTAAAAGCTAGGATGCGCAATATAATTAATATAAAGTATTAATTATATGCACTTAAGTGAAAGCATAAGCCGAAAAAGAGTAAACTGATTACTCTAACAAAAACTTCTTGTTGTAGTCAAACCCCAAAGATCAGTGTGTACAATATCTAGCACACTGATAGATGAATGGTCATTTTCCTTGAATGATTCTCTTCTCTACTTCCCTTCTTGACACCTCTTGCAAATGACGTTTCTAGTTTACATAGTCGGGGTAAATCTCTCACTATATGAGATGATATTGTCTTAATTAGATTATCAATATTAATGTGACACATCCTTCGATTTCATATCCAACTGTCATAAATATGAGATAAAAAGAAACTTCCTTTAGATGCTCCTTCTAGTTGGTATATATTTTTTCCTATATAGAAGTTAAATCTCCACATCTCTTCCTAATTTCACATCATTAATCCTTGAAAATAACAGCATGTCCATTCTCACACTTTTGTCCAACACTCAATAGAATATGATACAAACCTTTCACATAATAGAAATTGTCAGTATTAATCTTACCATCAAATATAATAGATCTTTTACCAACAATATATGTTTCCTTATCATCACCAAATCTAACAGCACCACCATCATACTTGCTAAGTGATACAAATTTACTTTTATCTCTAGTCATATGATGTGAGAAACCACTATCAATTAGCCATTCATTTTTGTTTCTTCTAGCATATAAATTTGTTTCAACATTATCATCAGCCTTAGAATAGTTGTTAGTGATATGAATTTCATATTTCTCTTCTTCTTCAACTTAAAACAAGTGATCCTCAGTCTTTGATTCATCATCTGAGACATTAGCATCTTCATTAACATAGTAAGCCTTTTTAATAAATCTTTTGAACTTATATGTAGGAGCTTTGTTAGGACATCTAGTAGCCAAATGACCAATCTTACCACACCTAAATCATTTTAGGGGTAACATACCTATGTACTTGTCGATACCTTTCCTGAATCTTCTTGCAAATTTATCCTTGAACTCTTCTTTATCATGACTTTCAAGGTCATCATCTAATTTTTTAGCTTTGAGTGTCATCTTTGATGTGTTCTTGTCTCTTCCAATTTTCCTTAGCTCAAATGAGATCAGGGTACCAAACATCTATTCTTTAGTAAACTTTTTTGGGTCATACACTTCTTCAATTGCTGAAATTGTTTCACTATAACTGTTTGGTAATGTTATCAAAATATTCTCCATGAATTACTCACTATTCATAGTGCCTCCTTGGTTCTTGACTTCATTAACTACATTCTCAACTCTTTGAAATAGATTTTGATAACTTCCTCGTCTTCCATTCTCAGGTTATCAGAATGTCTCTTAGTTGTCAACTTCTTAGATAACTCAACTCTATCATTTCCTTCATAAATTTCCTTCAAGTTTTCCAAAAATTCATAAGTTGTCTTCAATGAAATAACCTTATCTAATTCAGTCTTTGATAAAGAGTTATTAATAACATACTTCACCTTTTCATTTTCCACATATTCCTCAATTTCATTAGGTGTAGTCGGTCCATTATGTGGAGGAACATACTTTGACTCTACATGCTTCCATGCCTTGTAACCAACCGATACCAGGTATCCTTTTATCTGTTATTTCCATGAATTGTAGTATGATCCACCAAACATAGGAATAGTTAATATATGTGCCATTAGATCTACCTCAAGAAGTTAAGCTCTTCACCGAGGAACCAAGCTCTGATACCAATTTTTGAACAAGCCAAATAAATGAGAGGGGGAGATGAATCAATTATTCCCACAAAACTTTTAAAAAAATTATCTATGTCGGTTAACACTTAAAAAATTCCAATGGAAACTTAAGCTTTGTCAGTTTAGCACATTAAACACCCACAAAAAATATAAACATGAAATGCACAAGAACACTAAAATAGAGAACACCATATTTTGCGTGGAAACCCAGAGATGGGTAAAACTATTAGGAATAGTACCAAGAGATAACTAAGAGGGGGGGTGAATCACTTATCTACAAGATTCAATTATTTTTCCAATTAAGTATAGAATAACTTTAAACACAAACTCAACAAGATAACACAAAATTGAACAACACAATTTTGGTGACGGGGAAAACCAAATTAGGTAAAAAAACCCGATGGGAATTAGCACCCACAAATAATTGTACTAGTTTATAGTGATCCTTGTTAGAAGATCTTGCAACCCTGTTAGGAGTTGATCTTTACAATGCAATAAGTATAGAGACCTGGTCAATGGTCAGACCCTGTTAGGAGTCTTTTACAAATAACCCTGTTAGGGGTGAGGACTCACTGTCCAAGAGCTCACTGCTCAAATGATGAAGGTTGCAACCTTCTGTAAGGTAGATATACACTATATCTAATAATGAACTATTTGAGTAGACCAGTTGTCTTGATCAGTTCCAATGAATTATAATCTGCTTCTTCTTCTTCACATAGATCTTCAACTTTTACTGTCTAACTTTCTGCTCTGCTCTGTCTTTTCTTTTTTTTTTACTTCATTTTCACACTTAACGATCTTATTTGAACTTTTATATGTATCTTCCCCAAGGATAAGGTCATGACGACTATAGGAAAAACTTCAGCAACTTCCTTATTGGCTTAACTAAGCACGTAATCAAAGTTAGGATCGTGCAACTCATGATGAGTGGATGCATCACTTCACAAAGCCGTCTCTACCAAATTAAATCAAACATCACACTTCTGTTAAAACATGTTTAGCACCTTTTGATAATCATCATTAACTCATAACTTAACATGAATACACATGCATATCCCAAAGATAGGCGCAACTCAAGAACAATGTAAATAAGTCAGCTCTTAACAAATAATCTCTAGAAACTGTAACTGCCAAAATAGATTATCATAACTCAATTGTAACTACATATTTGAATCTGCATGTATGAACATTGCATCTAGAACATGTCTACAACACAATGTAAATGTGCAAGACTCCCGAATATCTGTACTGATAATTTCTTATAGGACACCATTGTATATTATATGTTGTCATCAATGAAAAACATACAATCAACTATTTGCACAGAAGAAAATCTCCAACAATCTCCCCCTTTGACATTGATGGAAACATATGATATGAAAAACACCATCAACACAAAGTATCCTTCTTCTTTTTACAATCTTCTCAATATCCTCATCAAAATCTCCTCTTAACTACTGCATCTCTTTTTTACTGTATTTTTCATTACTGTATACTCCCCTAGAGTATAAGCTCCCTTTACTATATACTCCCCCTTTGACATCAATAGAAAAGGGCACCAAAAACATTTAAGCACAAGTACTACTCCAGAAGTAGAGTAGTTAACCATTTATCAGTCACTTAGGATTGATTCTCTTGCTGCAAATTCTAATCAAACTCAGGAAAGGGAATTACTCCCAGCTTCTCCCTGAGATACTCAAAAGTATCTTTTGATAAAGGCTTTGTAAAAATATTTGCTAACTATTCTTTAGTGCTCACATAATCCAACTTTACTTCTTTGTCTGTAACTTTTTCTCTTAGAAAATGATATTTTATCTCAATGTGTTTTGTCTTTGCGTGCATCACAGGGTTCTTTGACATATTGATAGTTCTATTGTTATCACAGTTAATAAAAATAGGATAATCAATCTGAATACCAAAGTCTTTAATCATCTGTTTGATCCAAACCATTGTTGAACAATTCAATGCTGTTGCAACATACTCAGCTTCTAATGTCGACTGAGAGATATAATTCTACTTCTTTCTTGTCCAAGTAACCAACCTGTCTCCAAGAAATATTGTTCCTCCTAAGGTACTCTTCATGTCATCAACACAACTTGCCCAATCTACATCTGTATACACATGAAGTTATATTCTCTGAGTTAAGATACCATAAACCATAGTCTATAGTCCCCTTTAAGTATCTGAATATCCTTTTTATTGCCATTAGATGTTTTTGTTTAGGTTATGCTGCAAATATTCCAACAATTCCAATTGCATTAGAAATATCTAGTCTAGATTGAGTAAGATATATGAGTTTTCCAATCATAGACTTGTATAGTGTCTTGTCAACTGTTGTAGAATCATCATCTTTAGAAAGCTTGCTTCTTGTTATCATGGGGGTGCATACTGGTTTGTGATCTTCCATTTTGAAATTCTTTAATATCTCCTTCACATAATTAGACTGATTTATGTATGCCTTTGTCTGTTTGTTTTACATTTAATCCCAAAAAATATTTGAAAGGTCCAATCATGCTCATTTCAAACTCACTTTGCATCTCTTTGGTGAATTTTGCACTAAGTTTGTCATTACTTCCAAAGATAATGTCATCAACAAAGATAGAAACAAGTAGTAGTCCATCAGGTGTCTCTCTCATTGAATAATTTGCAATCTGCTACTCCCTTTTTGAATCCAATTTTAGTTAAGTAACCATCAAGTCTCTCATACCAAGCTCTTGGGGCTTGTTTAAGTCCATAAAGGGCTTTCTTTAGTCTGCATACCATGTATGGTTTGTCTGATAAATTAAATCCTTCAAGTTGTTCTATGTAAACTTCTTCCTTTAAGTCACCATTCAAAAAAGCTGACTTGACATCCATTTGATATACTTTAAAGTTCTTGAATGTTGCATAGTCCACAAACAACTTGATAGCTTCCAGTCTGCTCACAAGGGAAAATGTATCAATGTAGTATATTCCTTCTCTCTGCGCATATCCTTTACATACCAGTCTTTCTTTATTTATTACCACTGTACCTTCTTCATTCATCTTATTTTTAAATATCAACTCTATTCCAATCACATTCTATTGAGGGGTTCTAGGAGAACTCGACTAACTTTTGATCCCATGTTCTTCGCGATACTCATAAAACTAGTTAGAGGTGAATTCTCCTCCTCTATCTAATCTCAGACACTTTATTTTTAGTCTAGATTCATTTTCAACTTTAGCTTTGAATATTTTGAACTTCTAAAAATCTTCAGACTTATCCTTTAAGAACGCAACCCACATCATCCTTGAAAAATCATCTACAAACAAAATAAAATACCTTTCTCCATAGTATGATCTTGTTTGAGTAGGACCACATAAGTTTGTATGCACTAGATCTAACTTTTTTCTGTTGAGTTTTTCTTGCTTCTAAATGAGCTCCTTACATGCTTTCCCACCACACATTCCCTGCACATAGTATCAACAGGTCTTGCAATACTAGGAAGGTCTCTTACTGCCTTTACATTGCTTATCTTTACTATGTTTGGTGCAGTAGCACACCTAGGTTAACCTCCATAGTTGTGATGTTTTGACTTGTACTTGACATTTTCCAAGTCAAGATAGGTTGTTTACTTTGGACCTTAGAAGGTCATGGCATTGTGGACTAGGTGAGTTATTCATTAGGACTAAGGTCACCAAAATAGTCATTGTTAGTAGCTTTTTAATTTTCTTAGGCTTAGAAGCTTAGTGATGGATTTGAGCTTTGAATGTGTCCTAAACACATAAATGTTGTCATAGAGATGCTAAGAGGCCATTAATGAAGTTATTTCCTTGAGTTATAGAGGATAGAGGCCCTAAAACTTAGGAAGTTGGCATAATGGAAAAGATGCCAAAAGCTGTTACAATGTTGTCATGACAATATTTGTTATAATTGCAAATGTTGCATGCAACATTTGGTTACTTTGGATCCCTCTAGAATATAGGAGTGGGATATCAAACAACATTACCTAAAAACATTGAAGATGGCATTTAATGAAGGTTGAGGATCAAATCTTATCAGTAGTGATGGTTGTAAGAAATGTTGATTTTTCAATATAGCTCTGGAACTCTGATTTTGTGAAGAACCCGTGCATTTCAGTGTGACTGTACCATTAGATGGATTGAATTCTTTAAGTTAGTGATTTTTTTGTGTTCATAGGACTATTCTAAGCATATTTTATTCTATGAGAAATTTTATTTGAGGTTGTTTAAAGTCTTGTGTAAATTTTTTTTTTATTTAGTAGTCTCACTGGTCCTATCCTGACCAGTCAATCAGTTCATGGCTCCCCCATGAAAAATAAAAATGGTATATTCCTGAGGGTGGTTGAATTTGATAGGGATTCATTATTCTATACATATGTAGAGGTAGGAGTCTTTTGGAGTCAATTTTCTATTTTTAGTGCCAAGCCCTAGGCGAGCTAACAGTGCCTGGTTAGAGGTTTGGAAATGAAACAATGAAGATTTCTTGCAAGGTAGAGAAGTACTATATGGGACAAGTGCAGTTCTAGGTAGGGTATAGCCATATCCTAACATGTTATGATGATTGAGTTCATACCAATCCATTAGACTAAGTTTTGAGTGAGATTCAAACTGTGTTACAGTGAAGTCCTAGAAATTAGGCCTATTAGCCCTATTAGTCCTAGATATTAGGAACCATGCGTACAGAGGGCTTAGGAGACTAAAAATTTCAAAATCTCTTGTAAAATGATAAAGTTTATCTTAATGTGGGATTATTTTTTCAAGTTCTTTGGGAAATTTTTGAAAGAAATAGGAAAAGGTCTTTGTAAAAGGCTACAAGGAGTTAGGCCTAATTAGGCTTCTTAGGGTCTAAAATTTGAGTTCGACTGGAAAGGACTATGGGATCCCTCAAAATGGATTCAAGTGGGAACATATGTGTGGTTTCCAACATGCTTAGTACCCTTGCAATGATTCATGAATGCTAGTGTGGATTTGGCACTTAGATCCTTCTAAGTTTAGGAGAAGTGAAGTACCCAAAGGGTGTTAGTCTTTCAAAGGTGAAGCACAAAGAGTGGGACTCTTAGAGGAGAGTTGGATTAGGACTTAGTTAATCATCTAAGCCTAATAAGGACCTAGAGGAGATTAGGATCCTTTAAGAAGACAAAGAAGGTCTTCTTAGTAAATTGTGTAAGCAAGCCTTAGGAACACTCACACCATATTGGTATTAGAGCTTGATTAAGATCAGGCTTGTGGTGGATGTTTCAGCCTACAAAATCAGTTGGATAAAATACACCAGTGGGATCAATAGAAGACAAAACCATGGTGACTAACACTGAGTTAGCCAAAAAGGTAGAAGAACAAGAAGAAGACAACAAGTTTCTAAGAGAAATATTGTCTCAAATGGAGCAACTCTTGGGTGAAGTCAAAGACAAAAATGATAAGGTGAAGGATAAGATAGATCATAAAGAAGAAGAAGCAAGGGAGAAGGGAGTAGATTTAGAAGAGGAAGCTCCAACCCCTTACCCTGTTATTGCTGAAGAAACCTTCTTAAAGGCACTGGAGGCCTTAAGTGGCAAAACTTTGGAATGTGTACTACTATTTGTTGGACAAATGGATCTAGATTTAGTTTTGGATTGGATTGAAAGTATAGAAAATCATTTCGAATGTGATGGTGTAACAAAGGCCCAAAAAGTGAATGTGGCCAAATATAGGTTGACAAGTTCAGCCCTCACATGGTGGAAGTTTACTCAAGCTAAAAGGGAGAAAGAAGGAAGGAGTCCTATAGTCACATGGAAGGGCATGGTGACCAAGATCAAGTATACTTACTTTCCTGATGACTATGAAGTTCAGTTGCATAGAAGAAGACACAATCTCAGACAGAAAGATTTGGATGTCCAAGCATACACCGAGGAGTTTCAAAATTTGTGTTTAAGATCACAAGTGGTTGAATATGAAAGCATCAAGCTAGCTAGATATTTGAATGGACTCAAGTAGTCAATTCAAGAAGACATGAGTCTTGTGAACTTCAAAGCCATACGCCAATATTATCAAATGGCCTTGAAAATAGAGGAGAAAGTCAAAAGAAAACAAGAGAAAACCTCTAAAGGAAGAGGTAGAGGAAAGGATAGTATAGGAAAAAGAGGTGGCTATGGTGGAAGGAGTTCAGAATCAAGGACACAAGGAGAAGTCAAATACATTGAGTAGCAAGAGGGAAGTTCTAGTAGAAGTGGTAGAGGAAGGAACTCAAATTTTAGAGGAAGAAGTGTTGGACAAGGAAGAGGCAATTACTTTGCCAATATGAAATGTTATCATTGCAACCAAATGGGACACCCTACCTATAGGTGTCCAGAGAAGGGTAGTACTTCTTAAGGAGGTAACAAGAGAACTAATTTAGTTCATGAAGAGACAAATGCAGTAGAGACACACTCGAAGGTACCATTAAATTTAGAAGAAGTTGAGAACCTCATGATGAGGAGAAAATTGATCAAGGAGCCAATTAAAGAAGAGCCAAGCCAAAGAAGGTCCCTATTTAGAATCAAAGAGTCATCATTGACTCAGGGTCTACTAACAACATTGTGTTAGAGGAAGTAGTCAGCAAGTTAAGCATGACAAGGATACCCCACACCCATCCTTACAAGGTCACATGGGTCAATAAGGGACAACATGTCTTAGTCAATGAGCAAGATTGGGTGGAGTTTTCTATAGGGAGATATAAGGACAAGGTTCTATGTGATGTGCTTCCTATGGATGCATTTCACTTTATCCTAGGTAGACCATGGCAATTTGACCACCAAGCTATCCATGATGGAGTGAAGAACTCCTATACATTCAAGAAGGACAAAGTAACTTTAAAAATCCAATCACTATTAAAGGATGCAGATATGAAGATAGTAGGTTCTAATGTGCTCATGGTTGGTGAAAAAGAATTCTTAGAAGCCATGGAAGAAGGAGAAAGAGTTGGCTATGCATTGGTGCTAAGGCCAAGAGAAAAGAATGAAGGACAAGGAGACGAGAAGCCAGAGATACCTAAGTAGATACAAGGCATGTTGTAGACTTAGGAAGGTATAGTAAGTGATGGAAAACCATCAGCATTACCCCCTAAAAGATCCATAAGTCATAGGATAGACTTCATATCTAGAGATACCCTACCTAACAAAGTAGCTTACAAGATGACCCCTCAACAAAATGAGGAGATTGCTAGACAAATAGAAGAACTCCTAAACCAAGGTCTTATTAAGAAAAGCATTAGCCCTTGTGTCGTACCCACTATCCTAGCACCTAAGAAAGGAGGAACATCGAGGATTTATACTGATTCAAGGGCCATAAATAGGATAACCATTAGGTATAGGTTCCCCATTCCTAGGATTGAAGACCTAATAGATTGTTTAGGTGAAGCTAAGTACTATAGCAAGATAGAATTGAAGAGTGGGTATCACCAAATAAGGATACATGAGGGAGATGAGTGGAAGACAACCTTGAAAACAAATGAAGGTTTGTATGAATGGCTTGTCATGCCATTTGGACTGTCTAATGCCCCCTCCACATTCATGAGGCTCATGAATGAAGTCCTCAAAGAATACATTGGAAAATTTGTAGTAGTATATCTTGATGATATATCGATTTATAGTAGGACAAGAGAGGAGCATCTTCAACACCTTGAGACTATCTTCAAGAATTTGCATGAAGAGAAGTTGATGATCAACTTGGAGAAATGTGAGTTCATCAAAATAGAGTTGGTATACCTTGGGTTTGTTCTATCTCATGGAAATCTGAAAATGGAAAAGAGTAAAGTGGAAGCTATCATGAATTGGCCTACTCCAAGGATAGCAACAGAGGTAAGAATTTTTCATGGCCTTGCTCAGTATTATAGGAAGTTTATAAGGTAGTTTAGTGCTATTTGTACTCCTATGTTGGACACAATCAAAGGAGGGATGAGGACTAAGTTCATATGGAATGAATAAGCCACCAAGAGCTTTGAGTTGTTAAGAGAAAATATTGCTACCCAACTTGTCTTAGTCTTTCCAAGCTTTGAGAAGCTTTTCACTATTGAGTGTGATGCAATCAATGTGGCTATTGGAGCTATCCTAAGCCAAGAGGGAAAACTAGTAGCATTTCATTCAAAGAAGTTGAGTGAAGCTAAGAAGAAGTATTCTTCTTATGACCTTGAAATATATGCACTAGTTCAGGCTTTAAGAAAGTGGAGACACTATTTTCTCCCTAAGGAGTTCATTGTCTATTCAGACAATCAAGCTTTAAGTTTCTTGAACTCTCAAGAAAATTTGAGTCACAATCACATGAAGTGGGTTGAATACTTGCAAGCATACACCTTTAATATTAAACACAAGAAAGGAGTAATCAACTAGGTGGTAGATTCCTTGAGTAGAAGAGCTCTTTCCATTCAATAAATCCAATTGAAGAGCATGGGAATAGATCATTTCAAGGATCTACATGTTGATGATGAAGACTTTGCAGGCATTTATAAGGTATGTGCTTAATACAAGAATCATTTTCATAGCAAGTATGTTGAATACACTTTGCAAAGCAATATTTTGTTTAAGGTAAAGCAGATATGTGTCCCTAGAGGGTCTACTAGGGAGAACTTAATTCAAGAAAAGCACAATGGTGCATTGAGTGGTCACTTTGGGATCACTAAGACCCAAGAACTTGTTCAAAGGTTCTATTATTGGACAACAATGAATCTTGATGTTAGGAGGTATGTGGAAATTTGCATCATATGTCAAAGGGCCAAAGGTACTTCTTCAAATGTTGGCCTATATCAGCCACTACCTTTTACCACTAGGCCATGGGAATGCTTGAGCATGGATTTTGTAGTCGGGTTACCCAAGACAAGACAAGGCATGGATAGTATTTATGTAGTTGTGGACAAATTCAGCAAGATGGCTCTCTTTGTTCCATGTAAGACCACTAATGATGCCAGCCAAATAGCCTCTCTCTTCTTCAAAGAGATAGTAAGAATCCATGGGTTACCTATGAGTATTGTGTCAGATAGAAACACTAAATTTATGAGTCATTTTTGGAAGACTCTTTGGAAAATATTGGAAATTAATTTATCCTTTGGGTCTGCATACCATCCCCAAATTGATGGTCAGACCAAAGTGGTGAATAGAAGCCTTAGAAATATATTAAGATGCTTGACCAAGGAATACGGTCAATAATGGGATCAATTGATTGGACAGGCTGAGTATGCCTACAATGACACTATAAACAGGTCAACAGGGAAGATTCCTCGAGGATTCTATGAACTAAGAGACTTAAAGGATGGAGTGAAGGCAAGTGGATATGCAGATGATTTTTCTTATGCAATGCAAGAGATACATGATACAGTGAGGAAGACTTTGATAGAGAACACCTTGAAACATAAAACCAAGGTTGATGAGAGTAGAAGAGAAGTTCAGTTCAATATGGGAGACTTGGTAATGATACATCTAAACAAGTATAGACTTCAAAATGGATTCCCTCACAAGTTACAGATGAGAAGGATAGGTCCCTATCCTATCTTAGAAAAGTATGGCCATAATGCTTTTAGAGTGGAGCTGCCGGAAGACAATGGATTGTCCCTTGTCTTTAACATTATAGACCTAGTCCATTACAAAGGACCAACACTAGACATGGATCAAAGCCTCAATGAAGTGATCAGATATGTAGGAGAACTCAAAATACCTCCTACTATAGTCAAGCAACCTGACAGTATACTAGACACTAGAGTCTACAAGAAGACTAGAACAAAGGAGTACAAAGAACATTTGATCAATAGACATGATCAATCAGATGTTGATGTAGTATGGATTAAAGAATTAGAGTTTAAGAAGATTTGGATTGATCCTACACTATTCAATCCAAGGGTGGATTGAACTTTTTGTTTTGGGGAGGATGGTGCAGGAGCACACCTAGGTTAACCTCCATAGTTGTGATGTTTTGGCTTGTACTTGACATTGGCCAATTCAAGATAGGTTGTTTAATTTGGACCTTAGAAGGTCATTGCATTGTGGACTAGGTGATTTAGTCATTAGGACTAAGGTCACCAAAATAGTCATTGTTAGTAGCTTTTAATTTTCTTAGGCCTAGAAGCTTAGTGATGGATTTGAGCTTTGAATGTGTCCTAAACACATAAATGTTGTCATAGAGATGCTAGGAGGCCATTAATGAAGTTAGTTCCTCAAGATATAGAGGATAGAGGCCCTAAAACTTAGGAAGTTTCCATAATGGCAAAGATGCCAAAAGTTGTTACAATGTTGTCATGACAACATTTGCAGTAATTGCAAATGTTGCATGCAACATTTGGTTACTTTGGATCCCCCTAGAAGATAGGATTGGGATATTGACCAACAATCCCTAAAAACATGGAAGATGGCATCTAATGAAGGTAGAGGCTTTAATCTCATCAGTAGTGATGATTGTAAGAAATGTTGCTTTTTTAATATAGCTCTACAACTCTGATTTTAAGAAGAACCCGTGCATTCCAGTGTGACAGTACCATTAGATGGATTGAATGATTTAAGTTAGTGATTTTTTTGTGTTCATAGGACTGTTCTAAGCATCTTTCATTCAATGATAAATTTTATTTTAGGTTGTTTAAATTCTTGTGTAAATTGTTTTTTATTTAGTAGTCTCACTGGTCCTGTCCTAACCAGTCAGTCAGTTCATGGCTCCCCCATGAAAATTAACCATGGGATCTTCCTAAGGGTGGTTGGATGTGATATGGGAGTCATTATTCTATACATATGTAGAGGTAAGAGTCTTGTGGAGTCAATTTTCTATTTTTAGTGCCAAGCCCTAGGCGAGCTGACAGTGCCCGGTTAGAGGTTTGGAGATGAAACAGTGAAGATTTCTTGCAGGGTAGAGAAGTAATGTATGGGAAAAGTGTATTTCTAGCTAGGGTATAGCCATATCCTAAAATTTTATTAGGATTGATTTCTTACCAATCCATTAGACTAAGTTTTGATTGAGATTCAAACTATGTTATAGTGAAGTCCTAGAAATTAGGCCTATTAGCCCTATTAGTCCTAGATATTAGGAACCCTGTGTACGGAGGGATTAGGAGACTAAAAATTTCAAAATATCTTGTAAAATGATAAAGGGTATCTAAATGTGGTATTATTTTTTCAAGTTCTTTGGGAAAGTTTTGAAACAAATAGGAAAAGGTCTCTGTAAAAGGCTACAAGAAATTAGGCCTAATTAGGCTTCTTAGGGTCTAAAATTTGAGTTTGAATGGAAAGGACTGTGGTATCCCTCAAAATGGAGTCAAGTGGGAACATATGTATGGTTTCTAGAATGCTTAGTACCCCTGCAATGATTCATGAATGCTAGTGTGGAGTTGGCACTTAGATCCTTCTAAGTGTAGGAGAAGAAGTGAAGTACCCAAAGGGTGTTAGTCTTTCAAATGTGAATCACAAAGAGTGAGACTCTTAGAGGAGATTTGGATTAGGACTTAGTTAATCATCTAAGCCTAATGAGGACCTAGAGGATATTAGGATCCTTGAAGAAGAGAAATAAGGTCTTCTTAGTAAATTGTGCAAGCAAGCCTTAGGAACACTCACACCAATGTTGTCAAAATTGATGTGACAAAGTCTTTTGTGCCATAGCCAACTATCATCTAATTTTGCAACAAAAAAACTTACTTCTGAATTGAGATGAAATATATTACCTTTAGTCTTAGAGCCTGATGCAATCATATCTCCTTGTTTATTATTAATGATGCACTTGTTGTCTTTGAATTTTGACTGATATCATCTGTCCAGCAATTGTCCAACACTTAGTAGGTTATGATGTAAACCATCAACATAAAGAAAATCATCTATCTTGTTCTTTCCATCTAGGGTAATAGAACCTCTATCTATGATAGGTTTGGGAGTTTTATCTCCAAATCTAACCATACCACCTTTGTACTTTTCCAGATGTACAAATCTATCTTTGTCTATTGTCATGTGATATGAGCACCCGTTGTCAATGATCCAGTTAGTTCTGATGTCTGCTTTGGAAACTAATGCTAACTAGTGTGCTTAATTTTCATCTTCATTGTCCATTTCTTCAATCATTCTCTCAATGTCTTTAATGGAAATGAATCCAATTTCATATTCTCCTGAGTCATGATCAGTTACACCATCTTCAACATGATAACATTCCTTAGTGTATTTAGGCTTGTAATCTGATCTAAACTTCTTGACTCTTGTAGGACACTTGGATGCAAAATGACCAACTTTGTTGCATAAAAAAAATTTGAATGGTAGTTGTCCTTCATATTTTCCTTTTCCTTTCTTTTCTTTCTTGGAAATCATAGCAATGATTTCTTCTATTTCTATATCCACTTCTTCTTTCTCTTTATTACTAGAGCTTCTCACAGATTTCTTACCATGGACTGAGGCTTTGAAAGTCGCTTCACTTTTGGGTTCTATCTTCAATCTTGATATCTCAAATGTAGAGATTTTGCTGATCAAAGTCTCTCTCTTGAAGTATTTTTAAAATTGCATAGTCTCATCTAAGATATTGATCTTGCTCTCATAGTCTGTTGTCAATGTAGTCATTATTTTGTCCATTATGTCTTCCTCTAAAATTTCTCCACCATTGTTTCTAATCCTGACACTGCTTCATTAATCCTCTGATTGTAAGCTTTGATGTTCTCTTTAGGTAGCATATCTAAGTTTTTATACTTCTTTTTCCATGTCTTTCTCCACATATTATTTTCTTGGATATCTCCTTCAAACATATCTTCCAAATACTTCCATATGGTGTAGGCTTTGTCTACTTTCTTAATCTCAAAGAATTCACTGTCAAATAATGCACTTATAAGGGCTTCCTTGGAAATTACATTAGGGGTGAATCATCCTTTTTTTTATTAGTAGCATCATCTTTTGCAAGGTCTTTCAAAGAGGGAACAACAACTTCTTGTGTGGCTATTTCAAAAAACTCAAAACCAACGCACTGTATATGTGTTATCATTTTGTTCTTCCAGTCAAGATAATTTTCTCCATCAAACTTGGGACTCTCTTTGCTGAAGTATGCCATCTGATCTACCTTAAGATGTTAAGATTTCTCTCCAAGGCACTTGGCTCTGATACCAATTCTTAAGAATATTCCCACGAGATAAATGAGAGGGGGGTTGAATCAGTTATCTACAAGATTCAATTCTTTTTCCAATTAAGTACAAAATAACTTTAAACACAAACTCAACAAGATAACACAAAATTGAACAACACAATTTTGGTGATGGGGAACACCAAATTAAGTAAAAAAACCTGGTGGGAATTAGCACCCACAAATAAATGTACTATTTTATAGTGATCCTCATTAGAAGATCTTGCAACCCTATTAGGAGTTGATCTTTACAATGCAATAAGTATAGAGACCTGGTCAAAGGTTAGACCCTGTTATGAGTCTTTTACAAATAACCCTATTAGGGGTGAGGACTCACTGTCCAAGAGCTAACTGCTCAAATGATGAAGGCTACAACCTTCCATAAGGCAGATATATACTATATCTGATAATGAATTGTTTGAGTAGACCTGCTATCTTGATCAGTTCCAATGAATTGTAATCTTCTTCTTCTTCTTCACATAGATCTTCAACTTTTACTGTCTAACTTTCTGCTCTGCTCTGTCTTTTCTTTTTTTTACTTCATTTTCACACTTAGTGATCTTATTTGAACTGCTATATGTATCTTCCCCAAGGATAAGGTCACAACGGCTATAGGAAACACTTCAGCAACTTCCTTGTCGGCTTAACTAAGCACGCAATCAAAGTTAGGATCACGCAACTCATGATGAGTGGATGTGTCACTTCACATAGTCGGCTCTACCAAAGTAACTCAAACATCACGCTTCTATTAAAACATGTTTAGCACCTTTGGCTAATCATTATTAACTCATAACTTAACATGAATACAAACAGGCATATCCCAAAGATAGGCACAACTCAAGAACAATGTAAATATGTCGGCTCTTAAAAAATAATCTCTAGAAACTATAACTGCCAAAATAGATTATCATAACTCAACTATAACTTCATATCTGAATCTGCGTGTATGAACACTGCATTCAGAACATGTCTACAACATAGATGTAAATGTGCAATGCTCCCAAATATCTATATTGATAATTTCTTACAGGGCACTGATGTATATTATATGTTGTCATTAATGAAAAACATTCAATCAACATTTTCATAGAAGAAAATCTCCAACAAAAACCACATAAAAATTAATTCTCCAGAAATGTAAAATCACATGTTAGGGTGACACCAAAAAGTGATTTGATACAAATGTTCACTACCAAAAATTCTCACTGCAAGAAGGTTCACTACCAGTCGCCTCACTTTTGATAAAGGGCTCACTACAAATACATAAGCCACTACCAGAAGATGTGAAAATGAATAGAATCCACCTCTAAGATCTACTAAATGTTCTGTACAAACACAAATCTCATTCACATAAATTTTTAGTCACTTTGCATATGCTCCATATATATACTACACATATATACACTTGTATATTCATGTACATGTACCACTTTCTTATGTTCATGCCTTACTTATACAACACCATGAGATCCATAAGGTTGGCCAAAAAAATTTAAATAGGTCACAATAATAGCATTCTCGTAGTGGAAAGGAATGAAATGAGGACCACCTTGACCAATACAACATGTCACACTACAACACCTTCTTCAAGGTAGATGGTTCCAATGGTTAAGATCAAAACATTAAAAAACCAAAGCTAGGACCAAAAATAAATCCACATAGGATTGAACATACAATATACCATAATGTAGATTCCAGAGACCAAGATCCATCAATGAACATGCCAAGAATGTCAACCGATATGCTAGATACTCCAACTAATACAGTAATTTGTTGGTACACAACAACCGATACAATACTATGAAAATCATAGTAACCGATACAATTAGAAGCTGAGATATAAGTATGTTGACATCAATCACAACCATTAATGACAACATAATTTGAAAGCATCAACTTCACATTCTAACACACTCATGATTTTTTTCAATTCAATCGCTTAACTAGTTGTTTATCTTCATTTTGAGTTGATTGATCATATTAATGTTCTATGAAGGTTTGTAGTACTCAAATTACACACGTGGATATAAATAACAAAAATAAAAGAGAATGAAGGAGAATAATACATTCTCAATGAAGAAGGTAGAAGAATCCCACAATGTGTTCCTATTTCTCCTTTTCCAAAACCTACACACATGAAAGAAGAGAAAAGTGGTGGGGCTATTTGGAGACTTTTCTCTTTCAATTCATTATTTTGGTGTTTCCACCTCAACAACAACCAGATAGACAAATAATATGTGATGGATAACTAAGAGATAATAGAAAAATAATAGATAATGAACAAAATAACAAGACTATGATAAGAAGAATATGATAAAATATGTAATGAGAGACTCCCCTTCAAATCCATGAAGTTGGAGCTCATTGGAGTGAAGCAAAGGTGGCAAGAGGTGATGAAGTGAGTGTTCTAGGAAGACCAAGATGTTGCGAAGTAGTTGTCCCAATATGTAAGCAGTAGCTCAAAGAAGTGTAGAGAAGCTATGAAAATAATAAGAAAGAATAAAATTGTTAAGCGATATTCAAAGTGTGTGGAAGAAGACCAAAATGAATCTCAAAGATGGACTTTATAACCATTAAAATGATTCTCAATGTTGCTGGGCAGTGGTAGGAGGTGTTACACTATAAGGGTGGTAGTTGTAATGTGTCAATGACTCAATGCACATCTACAAATTTACAAGACAATTGAATTCCATGCAAATGCCTTTGCACCACACACACATCCATTGTAGACCCGATAATGTGATCAAGCATTTGGATGGAAAAAGACAAGGGAGATGGAGGGATGTGGAGCTTATGTTGAAATTTATTTTACACCTAAAGGTAGGAGCATAATATAATAGTAAATTAAATAGGGTGCAATTTTACGATACTACAATATGGAGAAATAAGTCAGAAGAAAATAATGAGGTGAAGAGAGAGTCTGTAGCTTTGTCTGGTGTAGATAGATCTTCTAGTAACTAAAAGAAAGTATTGGTTTAGGGGGAGTTGCAATAGAAAAAATTTCAAACCCCATATGAAGAATAAGAAGATAAAATCTTTAGCATACTGGTCGATGGTTATTGGAGATGATTTTCTAACAATATTGAATGACATTTTAAATTTTTATAGCAAAATTGTATCTTATGAAATATTGTTGAAGGATTCACTATGATGGCACAAAGTTTCTTGATAGGGAATTCATCTAATAAGTGCTAGAGTATTGAATGCATATAGGTATGATAAGTATGGGGTTCTTATACATCTTCTATATTATCAAATCTCATATAAAAACATAGATTTAAGAGAAAAGATAAGAAGAAGAGACAATTGAAGAATTTGTGATAATCATTTGATACCCTAGAAACATAAGTTGTTTCAAATCCTAGATTTTTTAAGATATTAGTGTAATATGGAAAATACTAATCAAGGGAGACCACCAAGTTCCACATACATTGGGATACCAAATTCCCAACAAGGTGAATCCGATTTGCACGACCAAGAGAGTAAGGGTGCAAATTCATAATCCACACAGAATGTCCAGGGATGATTGTTTGGTGAATTCATTTTGTGATGATGTAAGGGATGATATGTAAAAATGATAAATGATTAAGTGAAAGGGAGAATGAATTCACCTTGAAATGAGAAGAAGAGGGCAGAATTTTTAGATCTAGAGTTGAATTTTACTGTGTTGTTTGAAATAGGAACTATTTTGGATCTAGAATTCTGAGACCTATAGCTTCCAATTGTGAAAAATGCACATCCTCAGGACAATGCCAGCTCAAGTTATCCTTGTCCAAGAATTTCAGCGTTATCCTATAAGCACAAAAATTGGTGGAACTTGTAGTAGACCTGTCACTGGTTCCATAACTCTGAAAATATGGATTTGAAACTCCGTCACATGTTCCTACACATAGAAAAGAAGGGAAGACTGTTGTGGGGAGGGGCTTACCTTGGTCAACCCTCTATATAGGAATTAACCTTGGAATGAAATAGATATAATTGAAAGAATGTTGACATGTAAAAGATATTAGATTTAAACAATAGAATATATCATACCATGTAGATGTAATTAACTCTAAATATGTGATCAAGAATGTTGATGCAATAGTTTTGAATCAACACAAAAAACTAAAAGGAAATCATGTAAGACAAAACCTTATGTAGTGGATATTGTAATTCACCTGAATGTTGAAAAGAAGAGGAGAGAGAAGAGAAAGACTTGGTGGATGAATGTGGATCTCCTTCCTTGATGTCAAACTCCTTTGCTTGGGCTCCAATGGAGAAAAGAGCTAGATCTATTGAAGGAAATGCCTTGAATGCTTGATGATGAATGTTTTCAATAGATGTTTTATTGCACTTGAATCTCTTGAATGTTAAATAAATTTCTCAATAATCGTTACATGTATGTCATGATGTGAAAATGAGGGTAAGAGGTCTCCTTTTATACACATTTTGCGGCTCAGATTTCATAAGGCCCACCTCAATTAAGCACCTAGGAGAAACAACCCTGCATAGGGCCCAAAGCCCACTAAATAAAAATGCCCTAGGAAAAGGCCAACCTAAGTCATCCTAATCTAGGACAAGAATGACCCAAGTCAACCTTGTCCAGGAAAAATTTGTTAAAGCCATCCTAGGACCTAGGGTTGTGTGCTAAAATAGGGACCTAAAAGCCTTAGTTTATCGGGAAATTAGGGTAGCTTCTGAGATGTAAAATGCATGTAAAAGGACCTAGGAGGGAAATGAATTATGAATGGATGGAAAAGAGGAAAAATTTCATAGAAAAGAGAGCCAACCTAAAATTTTGAAGAAGGGGGTGACCTATATCTAAATTGAATATGCATTTAAGTACAATATGAATTCCTACCACAAGAAACACACTAAAGTGAGCTAAAAATGGTCCAAAATGAGCACAAATCAAGTGATTACTTTTTAGGATGGTACATTTAGCCCCTAAATTAGTGGGAGTATGCGACAAAATCATGCTCATAGTAAAGGAAGAGAGAGAGAGAGAGAGAGTATAAAATTTTGTTATGTTAGTTAACTCTTACCTTTTTGCACACAGGGCAACTTTGTTTTGCGCACAGGGAAATTTTTTTTTGTGCACAAGGTGCCTTTAGGGGGGTCAGTCTTATGAAAACCATCATATCCATGTAGAGCCATATCTTGTGTAACTTCTGTATGAATCCATGTTTAGGAATTAGTCTTGTGTAAATTCTATATGAATCCTTATCTAGGGATTAGTCTTAGAAACAGCGATAACTTTAGTGGCGATTATTCGCCAAATGGCGAATGTCGCATGTCGGCGAGCGGGGAATTGGCGATTGTTTTACATATATTTGTTTCACCGTATCGCCTGGCCATTATTAATATTCAG
>MU226363.1:162349-188804 GCA_018584345.1 Thuja plicata | reverse complement strand
TTGCCAATTTTGGCAATTACATTCATATTGACTTTTCAATTACAATCAAATGGCTTGAATAGACACATTACATATTTAAATGACCTTCTAGGTCCTATATGTCTTCTTTCCTTCATGGTCTTCAAATAATCTAGGATCTATGAGTGACCCTAGCGTTCCTCTTTAGCCTTTCTGCTTGGCCCTGGTGCTCCTGCACCACTTTTGGTGACCTGCGTCCAGGTTCCTCAGAGCCAACCGGTCATTATCAGGCAGTTAATAAGGGTGTTAGAAAGTGGGTGACTCCAACAAGGCACATCAACTTGAGAGATTGTTCTGATAGATGGTCTTCCCTAGGCACAACTCCAATAGAACACTTGGTGCATCAAAGATAGTGGAACACTTTTTCATTGATGAGGCATGTAGCCTCGATCCCCAGGGGATCAGATTTCTTCCATTCTCCCTTTGGCTCTCTTCTCGAGGCTGATTCTTCCATACCTCTTTTCTTGTCTCATTATTCTGACATGTCAGACCTCTGCTCTCTTTGAGGTTGTAGCATGGTGCAGGTAATATCAGACATTGGAAATTGTATTTTATTGTTGAGTGTAAAGATAAGCTAGGTTAACTTTAGGGAAAACATGTGTATAAATAATAAGTTTGACCTCTTTCCAAGGGTCATAAAAATTGATAATTTTTCAATCCATAGCTATAGCACTTTTAGTATTTCATTTCTAGTAGTTGCAGAGCTCAATGCTCCTTAGTTCTTAGAAGTTCTTAATAGATAGATGCTCCCTAGGAGAAATTGTTGTACACACCAGTGCTGCTGGAAAACCATTAATGAAGAAGGAAGCATTCTTGCAATGTTGTTGTTGGCCTTTTGATCTCTGATTTAATACTCTTTTTGTGTTGTATGTTTCTGCTGTCCCTTGCTCTAATATTTTAAGTAGATTAATGACCTTTTTTTCCCCTTATTATTGAATACATATGAACTGATGATTCTATGTGCATTCAATATTTTAGTGTAGTATGTTAGAGCATGGTTGTTGTTTTAAATGTATTTACATGACTATAGGTAGATGGAATACTTCTAACCCTAGCCTATCTTTTGAATTTTATTTTGTTAACTAATGTTTGCTTGCAGGAAATCCCAACTTACCTAAATCCCCAGAGTAGATGAGCCAAGAAAACCAGCTATCCCCCAAAACAAAACAGTCACACTCCCAACTTAGCTCCCGCACCATCGAGACCTGACTCTCATGTGCTTGAAGGCCTAGAGAATTTATTCCCTGGACAACCTTTACAGGAAAATTTGGCTGGTACCTTGGTACCCGGTGACAACTTACATCTATTGGCAGACCCAGTCACAAAGTCCCATCAACAGAAACTGGCGCTAGAGGGAGGGCATGAACTTGTCCCCTTCTGAGGATTTATATTTTAAACCGCCTGAGGGTTCCCTAAGACATAGATTTAGGAAGAAGACCTTTAGTGGGATTGGATCCACCTGCTTGATTTGAAATATTCCTTAGATCAGCCCCCAATCTTGGAGGGTTTGTTGAAATTGAGCCTCCTTCTTGAAAGAAATGAACCCCAAAAACCAAACCAGACAACCTTGTCTGGGGATCTACTACATCTCAGAATACCCACATTTCCCAGACAACCCTAGGGACTAACACTCAGCTTAGCCAAAATCCAACACCCCTGATGGCTGCATACTTTGGTAACACTGGGTCCCCAATGGGATAGTTTCCAGGTGCAACCAACGATCTTCCTTCGCACCCGGAGAAGATATGTCCCTGATATGAGCACTTAGGCTCATGAACCACATAAGAGAATCTACGGGCATACAAAGATTCCATGAACTGACACTGGATCCAATATCAAGACATTGTGACCCAGATGTTCCCTTTGTCCTTGGGACAGAATGAGTTGAACTGGTACCTTTACTTGCTGGCCAACTCTATTAACAGTTAGCAGGATATGGAGGACACCTTCTTGGCTACCTTCTATGTACACATGGACCTAGTATGGACCTAGCATGTTCCCTCTGTCCTTGGGATAGAATGAGTTGAACTAGTACCTTAACTTGTCGGTCAACTCCATTAACAGTTGGCAGGATATGGAGGACACCTTCTTGGCTACCTTCTACATACACATGGACCTAGCATGGTCCCACAACTAGTTCATCTCCATTACAAAAGAACCAAACAAACCCCTTGCAGCATTCAACCATCGGTTCCAATGCACCTTGAAACGGTGCACGGGTCCTTTTATCCCATTTGCGGATGTAACCATCCAGACATACCTTAATGTGATGGACCCTTTCATTGCCACTCTCCTATGGAGAACTACCACCCCCACTAATCGGGATACTCTGGAAAAGGTTTACAACCTAGCCTTGGAGTTGTCTTGGGGTTTGAACAAAGCTCCAGGCGAGATTGGGCAGAGCATGCCTTTCAACATGATACTCAGTGAAACTTCTTACACCAGGGGATAAAACCCCAATCAGGTAATGGGTGACCCTGTGATGGACATGAATCCCCCACCACCACTGATAGACCAACAGGCCCAGTATGTATACCCATCGCAAGCCTAGAAAATACCGGGTCTATAATTTGTTCCTTGGAACTAGCCATAGAAAACACAACAACCTTTGACACAACCTTCTAGAGTGACTTTCTTCTAGTCATCCATGGTTGGAGGACTACCACCCTTGACTCTAGTAGTTGTTGTCCCTTTCCTTGGGAACCAACCCCAATAACTGTCACACTGTGACATGAACACCCAGTTGTTTGCCAAGGTTGAATCCCTCTAGTGACTATTATCATCACTGACTGTGGACATGGGACAACTAAAGGCGGGGTCTTTTTCACCCCACAACTCCAATTCCTAGAGAGGGAATATCTTCTTCGGCCAATGAAATACCAATATTGGAGGAAGTAATTACAACAATGGGCCTTATCCCAACCAATAGCAATGGAATAATAAATCAAACACTGGAGGTCCTCCTCCAAACCAAAACACCACTCAGGGTAGTGCTGGACCCATCCACTCTGCACAGCTTGCAGAATTCTACCCCATGACTAACTGGTGTAGATTACACGACATTGGATCTCATTCTAAGGTGAAATGTGCCACCCTAGAGAAGGTCATCATGATATCCCAATTGGATAGGCAACAACCTATCGATCCTACACCCCCATAAATGTCTGTGCAAGAGCCCACTCACAGTGCCTTCACCTGTGAGACCATCTTCTTTGAACCAGATTGTGAAGAAGATGAAGAAGAACCTAAATTTCAGGGGTTCTTTGATGAATCTATACTAGCCTTTGAGGCCAATGCCTTCATCAACCCATGGACTCCCTACAACACTCAGAGTCAGGCTGGTAAAGGACCAGTTTACATGACTATGCCTCCCAAGGATACCCCTCCCTGGGACAATACCACTAATCACTCCTTCCCTCTAAAAGGCCCTAGCTCTAACCAAGCTAAGGAATAGGCTGAGGGAAGCCAACAATTCCCGGGGGGAAGGTTTGACATCACAAAAGCATTAGAATGAACTACCACCTCCATGACCTTGATGGAGGTTTTACTGAATTGTCTCGAGCAGAGGAAGTCTCTTCTAAAGCTCTTGGGAAACCTCGAAGTTGTTAGTCACCCACCAAAGAATGTCACTTTTGATGATGCCAACACAGCTATCTTTCAGGGAAACACTAAGGATCCTCCCTTCTTACTAGGCTTAGACATACAGAGGAAGAACCTACATAATTGCTTGGTGGATTCTGGTGCTTCAGGAAACATCATGCCCTTATCAATATGCTAGAAGCTTAGACTACATCCCACTCCATCCAAAGGCGTAGTAGTGCAGCTAGACAAAACTGTTGTAAAAATGGTAGGTGAGCTAAAGAAAGTCTGGATTTAGCTCATCCAAGACCACTAGATAGCAAGCATAATTGACATTCAAGTGGTGGACATCCCAGAGACTTTCAGGATGTTATTAAGTTGTAATTGGTCTAAGTCCCTTAATGGGTATTTCTCCACTGACTTTTCTCACTTGTGGCTCCCCTGGGAAGGAGAACCTAACCAGATCTGAGTAGAAAGTGAGCTTAGGATGAAATAGGCCCTCACCAAATTTGGGAGGGTGAATAAGTCCTCTTCTCTGAGACTTCCCTGAGGGTGTACTGAAACCTAGAAATTCTCACATATGATTTCACCCCCAGGGAGGATCCCATAGTTTCTTAGAGAACACAGGACCTGGATGAAAAACTAAGGGGTGAGGTTAACTCACAGGGTACCATAGTGCCTGCTACACTCTTGTCTAGCACCTGGTACTGGGTGCATTATCAATTTCATTTACAACTAGAGTGTGAGCCCTATATTTCTACTGCTACCCATCACATCAACACCTCACAAGAGAAAGAACACAAAAAATACATGCATGGACCCAGTAATCCATCCAGCAGCACCCCGCAATGCCGCTTGTCTAGGCATCCCAACCACAGACTTCTCCAGAAGAAAACCTCACCCATATACCATCAGTGCCGAAGGAAGCTCCTTCCAACCTTCCCAAAAATAATCCAAAGGCCACTTCGCCTTCCCAGCCCCAGACAATGGACAATGACTTGTGGACCCTGAAGTTTGACGAGTTCCGATCTAAACAAGGTTGTGGGGCCAAAGTGGAATTGATCAACCTGCAGGGAAATCCTTCCTTGCATCTTATAGGCTATAGTTCAACTGCATAAAAAATTTCACTAATTACGAGGCCTTGGTCCTCAGACTCCTATTTTCACTAAGAAAGGGAATCACTCACCTCCGGGCCCTAGGTGATTCAAATTTGATCGTTAAATAGGTCTGGAGCCAATACACTTGTCATGATAAAAGGCTAGCCACATACTGCAATTGGGCATGGAGCCTCATTGAATATTTTGATGTCTTTAGCATTGAACTCATTCCTTAGAAAATAAACTATGTTCTAGATGCCCATGTTGTATTTGCCAACACTCTTGAGCCAATGGCTGGCTCTCAGCTCTGAAAGTTCTCCATTGAGATTATCCCCACCCCATTCATTCTAGATAATGTCACCCATTTTCAGGTTTTTAAGGATGATTAGCATATTCTGGCCTTCATGGCCAATGTTGGTGTCTTCAAAGACTAGATAGTGGAAGAAAGAGATCACGACGATACTGGGTAGGGTGAAGAAGATGATGGGATCATAGAATTTCCAACCAACACCATTCCTAAGGGGATGGTAGCACAATAATGAATCTTTGACTCAGACCCTCAGGGATGGGAGAAGATATCATCCTCCTCAAAGGGAGGAAAATTTGAAAAATTCAACATCGGCCAGGCCGGTGAAGAAAAATTGGTACACATTGGCACCTCCTGCTCCCCTGAGGAGAAGGAGAAGATTCTCATGGTTCTCCAAGAATACATTGATATAATTGCATGGGGGTATGAAGATTTGAAAACCTATGACACATCCATCATGACCCTTACCATCCCACTAAAACTTGATGCTAAGCCCTTTTGGCAAAAGCAAAGACCATTAAACCTATTAATAGAGCCTCTAATCCATTAGGAGGTTCAAAAATTGTTGTCGGCCTGAATTATCTTTCCTATCTGACACACGATGTGGGTTGCCAACCTCATCCCTGTGAGGAAGAAAAGTAGAAAAATCAGCCTTTACATAGATTTTCAAAATTTGAACGAGGCATCTAAGAAGGATAATCACCCTCTCCCCTCGTTGGATGAGGTATTGCAAATCATGAATGGATCACAAATGATGTCCTTCCTAGATGGGTACTCTGGGTATAACCAGGTCATGGTTAAGTATGAAGATAGAGACAAAATGGTGTTCACCACCAAGTGGGGAATGTTTGCATACTGGAGGATGCCCTTTGGCCTGATCAACATAGGGGCCACAATTCAAAAGGCTATGGACATTATGTTCGAAGGCCTAGTAAATTAGTGCATAATCATCTACATGGATGATTTGACCATATTTTCCTAGGATAGGCATGATCATTCCGCCCACCTTGCCCAGATTTGTGAGACATGTCATCAATATGGAATATCTCTCAACCCTAAGAAATGTATATTTAGGGTCACTGAAGGGAAGCTGCTTGGGCATGTCATCTCTAAGAAGGGTATATCCATTGACCCTAAGAGAGTTGAAGCACTGCTAAATCTACAAATACTCGGCAGCAAGAAGGAAATGAGGTCTTTCTTTGGAAAGATCAATTTTGTTCAACGGTTCATCACTGGATTCGCTAAGATAGTGAAGCCACTCAATGACATGATGAAGAAAGATACAAAGATTGAGTGGAGTCCTAAAACAAAGTGGGAAATCACCTAGATTAAGCAAATGATTATGGAGGCACTAGTCTTGGCTAGTCCAGACTATTCCCTCCATTTTCACATATACTCCTTTGCTTTGCTACATTCTACCGTGGCAGTTTTGACCCAAAAGGTTGAAGGGGAAGAATGACCGATTGCTTTCATGAGCTCCCCTTTAAGAACACCGAAGTCATGCATTCACCTTTGGAAAAGCAGGCCTTTTCTCTCATCTATGTCATGAAGAAGTTTTGACATTATATTCTCTGGAGCAAAGTGCACACTATCATCCCAGACCAGGCTGTTAAGTCTCTGCTCCTATAGAGTGAATTGGGTGAATGGGGGGAGAAATGGATGTCCATCCTCCAAGAGTACAATTTCAAAATGCAACCCATGAAGATAGTCTAAGGCTAGGGACTATGTAGAGCGATGGTAGAAGGAACTCCCGACATTGATTGCCAGACTTACATGGTGGAGTCCATCACTCAAGATCTGTGGTATACCGATTTGGTATACTTATTGTTGAACAACAGATTCTCAGAGGGACTGCCCCCAAACAAACATCGTACCCTGCGGCTAAAAATCACGCACTTCATGATAAAAAAATGTAACACTTTTTCATAGGAACTATGAAGGGGTATACCTTCGATGCATAGACAAGGACCAAGCTGTGAAAATGATCGAAGAATTTTATGGGAAGTTTTGAACTGGGCATCGCTCGATGGATGCCACTACCCATCAGATCCTCCAGGCTGGATACTATTGGCCCTGTATCTTCAAATATGTCTACACTCACATTAGGAGATGCCATACTTGTCAAATGGTGGCACATCATGAACAAAACCTGACTATGGATTTGCAACAGGTCTTCAAATCTAGACCCTTCACCTAATGGGCATTTGACTTTATCAGGGAAATCAACCCCAACTCATCTACCAACCACTGGTACATTTTAACTACTACCGATTATTGCACCCGGTGGTCTGAAGCAATTCCTTGTAAAAACAAAATGGCAGACGTAGTTATAAAATTCCTGGAAGAAAACATAGTCACAAGATTTGGAATGCCTTTCGCTATAGTGTGTGACAATGGTCTAGTGTTTTCTTTGGTGCAATTACTCAAATGGACCTATGAAAGAAATATCACTCTGAAGTTCTCAAGCAACTACTACCCCCAGGGTAATGGTGTGGTTGAATCTACCAATAAAAATATACTTGAGGTGATCAAACATTTGTTAGAATAGAACCCCTGGGACTGGCATCAAAATCTTAGATTCACTCTCTGGGTGGATTGCATCTAAATAAAGGAAGCCCTGGGGAAATCCCCATTCCATTTATTTTATGGCCAAAATCCAGTATTCCCCATAAACTTATAGATCTCAGTTTTATAGTTTATGTAGGAATTCAGCAACCGGGACAATATTGTGGAAGTCTGGATTTTGAACCTAGTGTGAATGGAGGAACAAATAGACACAACCCTTGAACATTCCATGCGTCATCAAGAAGTAGTGAAAATATGGTTTGACCGAAGAGCCTAGTATAAGGCCTTTCAAATTTTGGACTTGGTTCTCTTGTGGGACAAGGCCTAGGAAAAGAAGGGAAAGCACACTAAGTTTCAACGGCTCTGGCTTGGACCATATCTGATAGCTGAGATGTGTGGGGAAAATACTTATCACCTCAACACTATGACTAGAAAAACTATCCCATTGCCTGTGAATGGGCAGTTTATCAAGCACTATTTTGAATGAGTTAGGTGATGAATTTATCTAGAGTTGTATCATATGTAAGTTCTTTCTTATAAATATCTTTCCCGGTGCTCCGTGTGGAGTGCCTTTGCCTTGTAAATAATTTGTCAGCTGTCCTCCGAGACCACCTTTCCTTTTCATGTTTTCCTTTGTCTTTGGCTTTCTTTTTCTTTCTTTTGTTTTCATTTGTTTTTTGGGTTCCCAACGTGTTGCCTTCCTCTTGTAGACAGGTATCCTTCGCATAACATCTTGTCTTTGGAATGGTACCCTATACATTCTAGTGAATTTGGAATCTATTGTTAGCATAGTGGATTTTTTCCATGCTCCAGATTTATTTTGTAGGTATGGTAAAAGGTTATGGTTAATCTTCATCAGATTCACATCTTGACAGTCTGGACATCAGTTAAAAGAAAATATAGGAAGCAAGTAATCGGACACCTTGAGGGTAGAATGATTGCACTGGTTGATTGGCTAAGTCTGAAAATCATTAAAATATCCTGGGTCTGAAACATTCTATCCTATTCGGAAATTTAAAGAGGATGGAAAGGTGAAAGAAGTACCGCTGCTAAACTTAGCTAAGCTTAAGGTTCACGGTGAAAGAAGTATCGCCTCTCCATCCAGAAAAGAAAAAGAAAATAAAGAACTGAAGAATAGAGAATTCTATTATTCGGGAGAAACATGCAGGATATGATGACTTTCGTTTGATTTTCTTAGTGCCTCCTCTCTGCTCCTCCTGGAGTTCATCGACTTGGTTTTCTTTCAAAGCACACTTCACAACTGACGAAAGATCAAAATATTGAATCAAGGATGAGTTCCAACTTTCTCAGACACCTCGCATTTTGCAAGTAGGATGCTCCAAGTAAAGATTAATTCCAGTTTTGCTAACCAGAGATTCTAAAGTTCTCAAATGTGCTAAGGTATCCATCCCAGATAGTCACCATTTTTTATGCCCTGCATACCCGTACCTATATGTTATAGGGAAAATGTTGGGTCCCCCTTTTCTCTTTTTCTCTTTCCTTTGGTTTCTCTTGTTTCCTTTTTTTTCCCTCTGGGCTTTGCTTTCGTGATGGTTTTCTTTCTTTTTCTCTTGTCTACTTTTGTCTCTGGGACCCGGTCCCAGAGTTTGTTTGTTCTTTTGAGTCAGCCAGATTTCAGACTCTGGGATTCTCTATCATCGTGTCTTCTTTCATGGGAAGGTGTGGTTGTATGGAACCCTCAGGCCCGGAGTTTGGAGGTTTTCTTGTTCCGAGGTTTGCAGAGAGAAGGCAATACATTTTTACCCTAGGGGTATAAATAGAAGTTACCTATCATTTTCACATTTACTGCGATCAAATAGTTAGAGCACTCAGAGCGATTTCAAAGGTGATTAAGGTGATTAAGCAGCAAATTTCTCCCTATGATTAGTGGTTAATTAAATAGTGATTTGCAGTGCTTGTTCATGGTCACTCGAAGGTTAACTTGTTGTAGAGCACCTCCTATGCTCATCTTTCTAGCATCCCCCATGTTTCCAAGTAAGCCTTCGGCTCTTCTTTCTTTGGTTTCTAGTTTTCTGGTTCTCACTTATTTTTGTCTTGTTTTCATTTTGTTTTGATTTCATCTCCATCTCTAGTTTTGCCTTCTGTCACCTCCCGTTGGTGGGTTGGCTCTTCCAGAAGGTTGTCCTCCCTCTGTGTAGCTGTAATAGTATGTATGCTTTGTATATTTTAGTAGGTTTCTATGTTAATACCTCTATATATTTTGTATATATTATACATTATGTAAATGTTTGTTTGCATCTGTATATATGCCTATTTTTGGCCAAGTCTACAAGTTGTGCTTTGGCCCTCGCTTGTGCTTCAGCTCTATATATGTTTCTGTTAGAATAGTCCAAAAAGATAACTGAGAGGGGGGGTTGAATCAGTTATCAACTAATTAAATTATTTTCCTTTATTAACTCCAGAATACAATAAAGTAAATGCACATTTAGATAACACAATAGACAACACCACAATTTGGTTATGGGGAAACCAAATGGTAAAAACCCTGGTGGAAATTAACACCCATGATGAACTATACTTGTTTATAATGATCCATGTTAGAAGATCTTGCAACCCTGTTAGGAGTTTTTCTTTACAATGCAATAAGTATAGTGACCTAGTTAAGGGTCTGGCCCTATTAGGAGTCTTTTAAAAATAACCCTGTTAAGGGTGAGGACTCAATGTCCAAAAGCTCACTGCTTCAATGGTGAAGGCTACAACCTTTTGTAGAACAGATATGCACTATATCTGATGATGAACTGTAGAGTAGACCTAATGTCTTGAATAGTTCCAATGTATTGTAATCTTTCACTGCTTCATCACATAGATCCTTGATGAATGAAACAAAACTGATATTCTCCTCTATACTTTTTCAGTCACTTATCTTATCATTCACACTTAACGTTCCACAAATGAACTACTATAAGTATCTTCCTCAAAGTATGAGATCATGGGACCTATTAGGGAACACTTCCTGACATCCTTGTCAGCTTAGCTAACCACGCACATATAATTACAACCGTGCAATATAAACTAAATAGACGTGATGCTTCACAAAGTCGACCTCACCAAATTAACTCTAACATTGTAATCTTGTTGAAACACATTTGGCACCTTTAGATAACTATCATCAACTCATAACTAAACTTGAATATACACATGCATATCCTGAAGATAGGTACAACTCAATAACCAATGTAGTACATCGGCTCTATATAGACAAACTCCAGAAACTATAACTGTCATTAAGTAAATTACACAACACAACTGAAACTTCATATCTGAGTCTACGTGTATGGACAAAACATAAACAACATGTCTACAACATGAATATAACAGCGCATGGCTTGATACCATCATTTTGATAAGTACATATAGAACACTACTGTATATTATATGTTGTCATCAATGACAAACATACAATCAACTAGCTGCCAAAAGTAAATCTCCAACAATCTCCCCCTTGACATTGATGGCAACATATGATATTAAAAACATCTTCAGCACATGGTGTCTTCTTTCTTTTTACAATCTTCTCAATATCCTCATCAAATATTCCTCTACACTGCTGCAACTCCTCTATCTATGTTTATACTCCCCTAAAGTATATGCTCCCCCTTACTATATACTCCCCCTTTAACATCAATGGAAAAGGGCACCATAAACAATTAGACATAGGTACTACTCCAAAAGTAGAGTAGTCAACCATTCATCAGTCACTGTGGACTGATGTTCTTGCTACTTTATCTAATCAGAATTAGGAGAGAGAATTATTACCAACTTCTCCCTGAGATACTCAAATGTATCTTTTGATAAAGGCTTTGTGAAAATATCTTCCAACTGTTCTTTGGTGCTCACATAGTCCAATTTTATTTCATTATCTGCAAATTTTTCTCTAAGAAAATGGTATTTAATCTCAATGTGCTTTGTCTTTGCATGCATTACAGGGTTCTTGGACATGTTGATAGTATTGGTGTTATCACAGTGAATAACAATATGATAGTCAACCTGTATACCAAAATTTTTAACCATCTGCTTGATCCAAACCATTATTGAACAATTCAATGCTGCTGCAACATATTCAGCTTCTGTTGTTGACTGAGAGATATAATTATGCTTCTTGCTTACCCAAGAAACCAACCTATCTCCAAGAAATATTGCTCCTCCAGAAGTATTGTTCTTGTCATTAATGCAACATGCCCAATTTGCATCTGTATACACATGAAGTTGTACATTGTCTAATTTAGAATACCATAAACCATAGTCTATAGTTCCCTTTAGATATTTGAATATTCTCTTTATTGCCATTAGGTGATTTTGTTTTGGTTCTTCTACAAATCTGCCAACAATGCCAACTGCATTAGATATTTTTGGTCTAGATTGAGTAAGATATATAAGTTTTCCAATCATAGACTTATACAATGTCTTATCAACTTCTGCGGTATCATCTTCTTTAGAAATCTTGCTTCATGTTATCATAGGAGTGTATACTGGCTTACAGTCTTCCATCTTGAAAGTCTTCAATATTTCCTTCACATATTTGGACTGATTTATAAGTATTCCTTTATCTGTCTACTTTACATTTAATCCCAAAAAATATTTCATAGGGCCAATCATGCTCATTTCAAATTCATTATGTATTTCTTTTGCAATTTCTGCACTAAGCTTGTCATTACCTCCAAAGATAATGTCATCAACAAATATGGCAACAAGTAATAATCCATCAGGTGTCTCTCTTATGAATAGGTTACAATCTGCTGCTCCTTTCTTAAATCCAATCTTGGTAAGATAACCATCTAGTCTCTCATACCAAGCTCTTGGGGCATGTTTAAGTCCATAGAGTGCTTTCTTCAATATGCATACCATGTCTGGTTTATCTGATAGATTAAATCCTTCAGGATGTTCTATGTAGACTTCTTCCTTCAAGTCACCATTAAAAAAGGTTGATTTGACATCCATTTGATATACTTTGAAGTCTTTGAATGTTGCATAGACCAAGAATAACTTAATGGCTTCTAATCTGCTCATAGGGGTAAATGTGTCAATGTAATCTATCCCTTCCCTTTGTGTATATCCTTTACACACTAGTCTTTCTTTGTTTTTTACCACTGTACCATCTTCATTCATCTTGTTCCTAAATACCCACTTTGTTCCAATCACATTTTTGTCACTAGGTCTAGGAACCAATTCCCATGTGTCATTTTTTATTATTTGATCTAGTTCTTCTTCCATTGCTTTCTACCAATCAAAATTCTTGCAAGAATCTTCAACATTTAAAGGTTCAATCTGTGAAAGTAAACATACCTCTTCATCCACTGTTAACATTTTTGCTTTTGATCTAGTCAAAACATTGTTGCTCTGATCTCCAATGATATCATCTTTTGAATGATACCTAGATGTGAATTTTGAAAATTTTGGTGTGACATCCTCATCTGTAATCTATGATACTTCTTTTCTTGATTCAGGTTCATTACATGAAACATCAATACAATCAAACATTTCTTCAATAACACTATCTTTACTTTTAGGTCTGGGTTCATCCTCAATCATAGGTGCATATTCATAGTATCTCTCTTGAACCATGAACTTCCCATCAATCTTTACATTAGTACTTTCAATTATCTTCTTTAATCTTAAATTGAAACATCTGTATGCTTTGCTTTTAGTAGAATAACCAAGGAAAATACCTTCATCACTTCTAGCATCAAACTTAACAACACCATCATCTCTCTTGATGTAGCACTTGTTGCCAAAGATTCTAAAGTATTTAACTGTAGGTACATTGTCAAACCAAAGTTCATAAGGTGTCTTATCTACACCTGGTCTTAGTTGTATTATGTTGATAGTATAGACTGATGTATTGACTACATCTCTCCAATAGGTGTGTGAAACTTTTCCTTCAATCATCATAGTGCACTTTGTATCAAGTATGATCATGTTCCTTCTTTCTTCAATCTCATTCTGCTGAGGGGTTCTAGGTGTACTCAACTATCTTTTGATTCCATGTTCTTCACAGTAGTCATAAAACTAGTCAGAGGTGAATTCTCCTCCTCTATCTGATCTTAGATATATTAGTTTTAATCTAGATTCATTCTCATCTTTGGCTTTGAATATTTTGAACTTATCAAAGGCTTCAAACTTCTCCTTTAAGAACACAACCCACATCATCCTTGAAAAATAATCAACAAACAAAATGAAATACCTTTCTTTGTAGTATGATCTAGTTTGAGTAGGACCACATAAATCTGTATGCACTAGGTCTAACTTGTTTTCAGTTGAGTTTTGCTTGCTTCTAAAAGAAATCCTTACATGCTTTCCCATAACACATTCCCTGCACATTGTGTCAACTGGTCTTGCAATATTTGGAAGATCTCTAACTTCCTTGACATTTCTTATCTTTACTATATTATCAAAATTGATATGGCATAGTCTCTTGTGCCATAACCAACTATCATCCACTTTTGCAAAAAAACAACTTACATCATAATTGAGCTGAAAAACATTACCTTTTGTCTTTGAGCCTGATGCAATCATGTCTCCTTCTTTTTTGCTAATAATGCATTTGTTGTCTTTGAATTCCAAATGATAATCTTTTTCAAGTAGTTGTCCAGCACGTAGTAAGTTGTGATGTAATCCATCAACATACAGAACATCATCTTTCTTATTCTTTCCATCCAGGGTGACAGATCCTCTGCCTATGATAGGTTTGGGAGTGTTATCTCCAAATCTAACCATACCACCTTTATACTTGTCTAGATGAACAAATCTGTCTTTATCACCTGTCATGTGATGAGAGCATCTGCTATCAATGATCCAATCAGTTCTGATGTCTTCTTTGGAAATTAGGGATAACTCATGTGCTTCATTTTCATCTGCAATGTCCATCCTCAAGCAATTTTTCCATATCTTTCAGGGCAATGAATCTAATTTCATATTCTCCTAAATCTTCATCAGTTACACCTTCTTCAGCATGATAGCATTCCTTTCTATATTTTGGTTTATAATCAGATCTAAATTTCTTTACTCTTGTGGGACCCTTGGATGCAAAGTGGCCAACCTTGTTGCATGAAGAACATTTGAATGGCAACTGTCCTTCATACTTGCCTTTTCCTTTATTTTCTCTTTTAGCAATCATGGCAATGATTTCTTCTAGTTCTTTGTCAACTTCTTCTTTCTCAGTATTGTTAGAAATGTGTAAAGGTTTCTTACCATGAACTGAGGATTTGAAGGTTGTTTCACTTTTGGTTTCAGTCTTCAATGTTGATATCTCAAATGCAGAGATTTTACTGATCAAAGTCTCTCTCTTAAAGTCTTGTGAAAATTTCATGGTTTCCTCTAGAATATTGATCTTGTTCTCATAGTCTACTGTTAAAGTAGTCAACATCTTGTCCATTATGTCTTCTTCTAATATTTCTCCACCATTATTTCTGATTCCAGAAATTGCTTCATTTATCCTCTGATTGTAGGCTCTGATGATCTCTTTAGGTAACATCTCAAACTTGTATTTCTTTTTCCATCTCTTTCTGCGTGCATTCTTTTCTTGGATATCTCCTTCAAACATGTCTTCTAAATACTTCCATATTGTGTATGCCTTGTCTACTTTCTTGATCTTAGAGAATTCACTATCATATAGTGCACTTATAAGGGCTTCTTTGGCAACTGCATTGGATGTGAATGTATCCTTTTGCTTACTAGTAGCATCATCTCTTGAGAGGTCTTTCAGAGAGGGAATAACAAATTCATGTGTGGCTATCTCAAAGATGTCAAAACCAACACACTACAGATGTGTTATCATTTTGTTCTTCCAATCCAGATAATTCTCTACATTGAACTTAGGACTCTATTTTCTAAAGTATGCCATCTGATCTACCTTAAGCTGTTAGGCTTTCTCTTCAAGGTACTTGACTCTGATACCAATTGTTAGAATAGTCCCAAAGGATAACTGAGAGCAGGGGTGAATCAGTTATCAGTTAATTAAATTCTTTTCCTTTATTAACTCCAGAATACAATAAAGTAAATGCACATTCAGATAACACAATAGACAACACCACAATTTGGTTACGGGGAAACCAAATGGTAAAAACCCTGGTGGGAATTAACACCCGCAATGAACTATACTTGTTTATAATGATCCCTATTAGAAGATCTTGCAACCTTGTTAGGAGTTTTTCTTTACAATGCAATAAATATAGTGACCTAGTTAAGAGTCTGACCTTGTTAGGAGTCTTTTACAAATAACCATGTTAAGGGTGAGGAGGACTCACTATCCAAAAGCTCACTGCTTCAATGGTGAAGGCTACAACCTTCTGTAGAATAGATATGCACTATATCTGATGATGAACTTTAGAGTAGACCTATTGTCTTGATCAGTTCCAATGTATTGTAATCTTTCACTACTTCACATAGATCCTTGATGAATGAAACACAACTGATATTCTGCTCTGTACTTTTTATGTTGCTTATCTTATCATTCACACTTAGCATTCCACAAATGAACTACTATAAGTATCTTCCTCAAAGTATGAGATCATGGGACCTGTTAGGAAGCTCTTCATGACATCCTTGTTGGCTTAGATAACCATGTACGTATAATTACAATTGTGCAATATAAATTGAATAGACACGACGCTTCACAAAGTCAGCCTCACCAAATTAACTCTAACATTGCAATCTTGTTGAAATGCATTTGGTGCCTTTAGATAACTATCATCAACTCATAAATAAACTTGAATATACACATTCATATCCCAAAGATAGGCACAACTCAATAACCAATGTAATACATTAGCTCTGTATAGACAAACTCTAGAAACTATAACTGTTGTTAACT
Organism: Thuja plicata; assembly: GCA_018584345.1. Taxonomy (NCBI): domain Eukaryota; kingdom Viridiplantae; phylum Streptophyta; class Pinopsida; order Cupressales; family Cupressaceae; genus Thuja; species Thuja plicata. The sequence goes on along the minus strand of MU226363.1, from coordinate 172,408 downwards.
GAATTACACAACACAACTGAAACTTCATATCTGAGTCTGTGTGTATGAACAAAACATAAAAAACATGTCTACAACATGAATATAACCACATGAGGCTTGATACCATCATTCTAATAAGTACATACATAACACTACTATATATTATATGTTGTCATCAATGACAAACATACAATCAACTAGCTGCCAGAAGTATAATCCACACTCTGCCTAGTAGCGAGCTCATCGTGCTCCGTGCATCAAAAACCCCAAATGTAGAGCTTGTTCAAGAAAGATGGCTGCCTATTTCAAACTCGACACCTCACTAGTTTGGCCATGGTGGTTTTCTCTCTCCTCTATCAAGTTAGTCTTAATGACGGGTTGAGTTTCCTACACGAGCATTCAAGTCTGGCCCAAGTGGCATTCATTTCCTTGCGTGTTTGGATAGTTGTCAGTGTTAATTCCATTACTCCCATTACTACATGGCCACGTGACTATCATGTTAGCCTAATATGGCTCATTTTTTGTCATGTCAGTAACTATTAGTTTTTCAGACTCCGGGTCCCAGGTCTTCATTTGGCCTTTGTTTCATTTTTATCACACGAGCTAAAATCCCTAGAAGCCTAGGTAGAGGTCACTCTTAACTCTTTCTTATTATATGTATATCTTTTTGGAGTTTGACATGAACTAACAATTCTTAACAGGTGTGATGCAGTGGTGAAAATATCTAGGATCTAGAATAATGTAATGTTTATATATATATATATATATGCTAACGGTCGTCTTGCCTTGCAATTCACCGAAATACCACTCATCAATCATGTCAGAGGCATCTACATACTCTCCACCCGAGATTCCATATCTCCCCACCACTACTGCCACCCAGGTAGCTATTAGGACAAAGGCCGAGAAGGCCCTAGAAAAACTCCCATTGCCAATGAAGTATTTGAAGGGAGACACCATTGCAAGATCAAGGATTGATTCCAAACTTCAGTTGATCACCGACACTAGTGTCAAAATCTGGGCTGAAAAATAGGCCCTGGTAAAAATGATGTTCATACAACAGATGGCCGGAGATCCATTGGCTATCAATGTGGTAAATTCTGGGATCCTCAAAGTTGCTTTCTTCCCTTGCTTCATGCAAGCCCCAAAGCTCATTCTCACTCTGGCAAGACACTATAATATAGCCGTCTAGGCCATCATGCTTTCCACCCCAATCCCAACTAGATACCCAATGCCTATGGTGTCTCTGGACACCATGACTTTTCAGGAAGGATTAGGAATTCCCCAATTTGATGATGCGGCCGTTCTCACCCAGGCTCTGGCATTGGAAGAATTTTAGAAATTAGAACACATGGCCCGACAGTATCTCAATAAAAAATGACTTAAGGTACCAAGGAAAGACTTCAAAAAGATGAAGCTAGAAATCCCCCGGACCAAATTTAAAGAAAGAATATAGATGGGGATCATCGCACTATGCAGGGTCTTCGGACAGCCCCATGCCTAAGAATTCTCAGCATGGATGTACTATTTCTTGTTGGGCATTGCCTCTAGCAAGTAGAACTTTGATTGGGCCACCATCATTGCAAATCATGTGTACTCCCAACTTCTCCAAGTCACCAAGTCTTCCAAATTCTACATGACATCTTTTGTTTTGTGGGCTCTACTAGCAAAACAATGCCTCATCACAAATGGGTTACTAATAGCGGGTGTACTCAGGATTGGCCCAGGCCAGAATGCTCCATGGGATTATTTCCCACAAATCTAATGGGAGGCTAGTTTCCTCAGCTTCTGTCAAGTGAATGATTCCTTCATTTACTACAACCTCCTCACACCTACTCAGGAATCCGGATACCAACTCTCTAAGGAGGCAATGGACTTGGTCAGAACATATGGCTATTATTACATTCAGTTTCAATAACATACATACATTTGGGTGACCGGCTTCTCCGAGAAACCTTATTTATTTCCCAAACATTATGGGGATAAAATAATTCTTTTAGAGTACTGTCGGAAGATCCTAGAGTTGCACGCCCTCTTCACAGTGAAGAAGGTAAAAAATGTCACAGTCCCAATCACTTATGGGAACTATTCTTGCAGTCTGGCCATGGAAAAGGAGGCAGACAATGAGATCAAAGGTCTGGGGCTAGCAGAGTTTTATCTAGAGTGGAAGAATTTTGATCTGCTAGGAAAAATAGCAATGACACTTCCCCGGGCATCAGAACCCCATGAGTATCACATGGAAGATTTTTGGGAAGACTGTCAGGATGACTTCAAATTCTGGAACCAACATTTCATCTAGATGACAATGGAAATGATGAAGAGGCTCAAGCTTCAAAAGTTCCTGGATGAATTTTCAGATACTGGGTCCACAGTGGACCTGCAATATAAAGAAAAGGGAGTAGATAAAAAAGCCCTCCCTCTAGTGGATTGGGATGCACAAGAGGGTCCAACAATATAGGACCTCACCCATGATGTGATTTAGCACAATCATGTGTATTTCAAAAAGGCATGCCCAAGGAGTACACGTAAAGTTGGCCCATTTGTGCGGGGTTCAACTTCCATGGATAGAACCTCCTCACAGGGCAAGGATAGAGGAAAAATGAAAATGGGGACCTCGTCTCAAGTCTTGGTATTCGGTCCCGTAGTGGAGAAAATGCAGCAAATGCTGGTAGCCTCCCAGCAAATGAAAGAAAAGTTAATCACCTGGTTGGCCACCCCAGCCATTATGATCGGACCTATCTTCCCTCCCACTTCTCCTTCACTTGTAGCATTAATGGTCTGAGCAACAGGGATTGGGGCAGAGGAAGAGAGGGCAGCCATGTTGGATGCATTGCCCCGATTGGTAACAAGGAGGAAAAAGAAAAAAGACAGTTGGTCCTCAGCCCACGGTGGAACCAGAGCTCGAGATGCCTAGCATCCCTAAAATATAGATTATCTCCTCAGACTCTCCAGAGCTAGACAATCAACCCGAAGATCCCCTAGAGACCTCCCCTTCGCACGATGAGTTTGATGACCTATTTGGGATAGGTGAACTGGTGAACTTACAGTGGGATATTAGCAAGGTAGTAGAATAAATAGCTGCCCAAGAGGAAGTGGTGATCCCTCTTGGGGAGAAACCACTAGAGAAAGAAGTTGCCCAAGAGAAAGAAGTCTAGGTAGAACTAGAAAAGGATCCTGAATAGACAAACATCTCTGACATCCAGAGACAGGTTGCAAGCACCATGGAGGATAGGCAAGTATAGGATGAGCAACTGGCATCGACTAAGGGAATCGGACCTACGGGAATAACCGTAACCTCAGCTGCCATGCTCGAGATGCCTCCTCCAAAGAAGGTAACATTTGGTGAGGTGATCTCAAGATCGCACAAGAAAATTTTGGCCAGATACCTCATCCACCTCCTGAGGATATTCCAACAGGAGAGAACATCCTGGTAGACAAGGTCGAAGAACAACAACACCAACAACATCAAGATGAGGGGCAGAACCCTAAGAATATAAATGTAGAATCTGACATTGCTAAAGACGTGGACACCAGGGTGGATGATACTAATGCCACTAAGGTGGATGATGTCAATGGATCTAAGGATACAAGAAAAGAGTCTAAAGAGGCTTAGAATATCAGGGACACACAACAAAACCCTGAAGGGGATTCATAGGATCAAACTCTGGTAGCAAGGCCACCCCTGCCACACAATGGTTGGTGGATTCAAGAAAAAGGAAGGCCCCAGCACCAGCCAAGGCCCACCTCTCTTTGGCGGAGATGATAGCACAAGTACAGAACCCCCCAAGGCAAAGAAATCCTAGATAGTCCATACCCTTCAGACTGGGCTGGGTGGAGATACAGTTGCGGTAGTTGCAACACCTTCCCCAGATGCAGATGAGGCGACGATAAAGGCTAAGGATTATGCAATCATGGAGGTATCTCTGGGGAAGAGGGGAAAGCAGGGTGAATTGGACCTGCTAAAAGAAGCAGCCTGTTAGCACTATACCAAGAAAATTTTCAAATTTCTAGCATTGACTATTTTCCCATGCTTTCTAGTTTAAAATCCCATGTTTTACTATGCTTAAAGGGTCAAAATTCATTAATTGTGTTCTTTTTTAAATATTTGTCACTTAGTCACATTGGTATTTTAACATTTTTTCAAGTTGTGTGAGTGAGTGATGAGTCATCAAAATGTAAAATCACGTAGTCACGGTAAAATTATGTCAAGTCATGATCATTTGTGCGAGTGAGCGGTTTGGGTGCTAAAGAATGTAAATCGCACAGTCACAATGTTTTTGTGAAGTCGGGTTGTAAGTTCGCAACTGAGTGGGTTAGGAATGATTTTTTTTATCGCTCACTCATGAGGAATTAACTCATTTAAGAGAAAGTCTAGCGAGTCTGCAATGACTCAAAGTCTTGTGTGTCGCATAATCGCTTTAATGTTATGTCATTCATTTTATCCTCTACGACTAAGCAACTGCTATGTAAAAAATGAAGTAGTCGCATACCCGCGTTAGGTTTCCATGTTTGTCTTTTAAGTCCATGAGTATGTGAGGAAGTTAGGTTCTAGAGGTCGCTCACCCACTCAATTTTTAACTCATATAGGTTTTGCAGTGTGATTAAGTGATAAGTTTATGCCAAAGTATCACCTAAAAGCTCACCGCTCAGTCGCAAAAGTATTTTCCAGTGTTCTAAACGGTGTGCGAGTGGGTGATTATGAGATCATTTATCACCTCGCTCACTCACTGATGATTTGAAGCTTGAAGAAATGAGCTCACGAGTATGTGATAAGGAAATAATAAGGTATATCGCTCACTCGCCCATAAATAAAGGCAAAAGAAGAATTGTTGGTGAGTATGCAATTAAAGAAAGAAGGTTGGCAACCACACACTCGCAGTCAATGAGATAGTTAAGTTTTCAAACCCGCAAGTGTGAAATGGAGAAAAAAATGAAGTTTTCACTCAGCCACTCATAGATTGAAGGAAAGCAAAAGGGGTCAGCGAGTGTGTGATAAGAGAATTTTTAGATTTTGATAAAAGAGCTCGCTCAGCTGCAAAGGATTAAGCCATAGAAAGTTTTCAGCGGTGAGTTGGCGACTGAATAAAGAACAAGTTTCATCACTCACCTGCTCATATTATAATTTGAAGTGTTATGCAACGCGAGTGAGTGACCAGATAAAGTGCATGATAAAAATGAATATCACTCACTCGCTCAGATCCAAAGCAATGATTTATAAGCTAGCGAGTGTGCGATTGTGAAATGATCAAGAAATGAGTGAGTACTCACTCACTCGTGAAGATTTAGACAAAGATAAATGTTGAGCAACGAGTGTGCAACTGGTTGAAGAAAAGGTAATATCACACACTCGCATGGACATAAAAGAAAAGGGTAGAAAGATAGCGAGTATGCGACTGCCAAATGATGGAGTGCAAATTAGGTCATCGCTCACCTGCAGAAGATGAAAACTAAGGTAGAAATAGACAGTGAGTGTGTGACTGGTTAAAGAAAAAGGTCACATCACTCACTTGCAAGGACTATTCTGAGTATGAGTAAAGTACAATGGGTTGGTGCTAGATTGACAAGTGGCTAGTTTCAGGCTTACGAGTGCAAAAAAGAGAAAAGTGTACACTCTTTTCCAGCTAGGATCAAATAGTGTGAATTAATGGCAGCATTAGTGACAGAATGATGATTTCATGACACTGCAAGTGCAATAATTTGGCATTCAAGTGGACAAGACATAGGATTTAATGGCTATAATTTTGAATGATTGAGTTTGATTTTGTACAACTCTCATTTCTGCATCCTGAGATTTTCTGCAAAGAGTGAAAAGGCTTGTTGGTCTCGAGTATTTTATCTGAGACAGTAAAATTTAAACAAGAAGGATGATTCAAGCTATTGTTCCCGCCACCTCGCAAGGGTCTAAGAAGAAGAAAGAGGTCACATTGAAAAAGTATATGGAAGAATTTTTCGAGTTGCTACCTAGAACTCTGAATACAAATAGCGCAAACTGGGATGAATAGAACGACAAATGGTGTCAATGCAGAAACCCGATAACCCCAAATTATTCTGGTAGTACTTTGTTTCATTATTTCTGGAATAATAGGATCAAACCAGTCCCAATTTGTAATCCATGGGATTTGAATATGGCAAAATTAATCGTGCCTAATATGTTGACATAGGTCTTATTAAGGAATTAGCAAAAAACTATTGCCCAGTAGCTAGGGTAATTAGGAAAAGGAATAAAGAGACCCTAGTTTCCATAGATAGGATGTCAGTGGCAGAGGTATTTGGAATCACTAGTGCATTATCCATAGACATTGACTTGAAGAATATTAAGGCAGACTATGTTAAAAGAGAGCATTTAATTAAGCAATATTAAATGCCTAAGTTCATGCCTAGAGTAGATAGGCACCTGGTAAAAATCCCAGATAATTTCAAGCCACCTTTTGACTTATCCTTGTTTCATCATTATGTGAAGTGCACAGTGTATGGTTTGAGTAGAGTTCTAGGTTTTGATGGAGACTCCACAGTGTCTCAAGATTTACTTATGATGGCCATGAACATCCAGCACCAGGAGGTCAACACTAATTATGACTATGTTGGATATATAGTTGATGCTATCCATACGACATTATTAGAGATACAGTTAGATGTGCCAACACCTACTTTTAAGCATTATTCTCATCTGATGTATATGATTTTGTATTATAACAGAGCATCAATGGATAAAGAGCTTTAGTTATTTGTCTCAGAGTATGGTGTGGATGCACCAATCCAAAGATGGACATAGGTATGGGATAGTTCATCCAACAACTCATCATTTGTAGGCTTCTGCAACTAGATTGTGGATCCAATTTTTAATTTATTAGGAATAGATATGCACAGGCTTCCTTTTGAGGTTAGAAAGATTCTGAGACCTTTGGAGTATGTCCCAAACTAGCCTATCTCTCACAATTGGGCTGATTTCTTCTTTTTTGATTACATTACTATCATCAGAGTATATGGTTGTACTCAGCGTCCTCACATTCTTCCCAAGTTTGTTCCTCCTAGGATTGCATTCTTAGAATTTGTATGGAAAATTACTTGGGTAGATAAGGAATTCCTAGAGGGGCATAAGAAGGGAACTTTTATCCCCAGGTTGTGGATGGGTTTTGATTTCTCCATTGGAAAAAAGGTTTTTGATTTGATAAATGATTTCTTGAAGCAATATAGAATGTCTGCAACAATTGCCAGGTTCTGTGATCCAGAGAAGTTTGTGCAAACAACCCTAAAAAGAATGACTCCTTGCCAGAAAATTAGAGACCATGAGCCACTGGATGATGAGGATGTTGTGAGTAAAAAACTAAATAAATAGGAAGTCCAGGACGGGAGAAGGAAGTGGAATGACCTCCTGAGAGCAGAATCTGAGTGCAAAGAATCAAATAAGTCATTCTCTGGTGTTTTCCCTGATCTCCCATATTTCCAAAGGATAGAGGAAATGCTCAAGTCCTATGAAACTCTAATGGCACAAGTGCCATAATTTAGTGTTGAAGATGCACAATCTAAAGGGTCCCCAATTCTAGTTGCACTACATGACCAAGAACACCAAGAAAAATAGGAGGAGGAACAACAAAAAGAAGAACAACATTAAGAGGAAGAGGTAGGTGAAGAGGTCGGTGAAGAGGCTACTTTGGCCAGAGAGACACTGAGGAAGAAAAAAAAGAAAGAGAACAAGATGGTGCAAGATAGTAAAATCATGGCCAAGGCCATGATCTCAGAGCATGGTAAATATTTCAAAAAATTGAAGAGACAATTGCAGAAAGATCCTGAGGCTAAGGGCCAAGGAGACAATCAGATGGTATTATTTGAAAAGGATGATGAAAGGGTTATGATGGAAAATGAGTTCATAAAAGATGACGAGTTCATAAATTCTAAATAATTCAAGACTTTCTTGGTTAAATTGAAACAAAATAACTTGAGACAAGAACTTACTGCAGAAGAAGAGAATTGTAATGCCCTAAAATCTTTGCTAAGAAAGCTCACCTATTTTTTTTATTTAAATTTTATATATATTATATTCTTTATGAGCTCATATATGAACTCATGAAGTATATACTAATCATAATAGAGTAAGTAAATATAGTTCACTTTAGTTTCTTTTCACAGTAATTACTTGTTGTTATGGATTTGAGTTCATGAACATATTCTGTCTTGTAAGATAGCTATCACCTAAAAATCAGCAACAAAGTGATTCAATATATTTTTCTTTTATGGAGTATTCCTAACATTAACCTAACTCCTTCCTAGCAATTCTAAAATATATGTTTGGTTACTAACTTTTATTGAAAAACAACTCAGCATAAGGAGAAATAAAACTTTCATATGTGCTCCCCTTTTTGTACATAGTTTTATGTTTACATTTATGAATCATTTAATACCTTCATATGCACAACAATGAACATACAAATTTTAATCCATTCATATGTACCACATTGAACATGCAGATCTTCCTTGTTGCCCTACTAACATTTGTATATAGATGATAAAATAACTTCTATTCAATTAGTTTTCTCTTTCATATACATAGTAGCTTACTTTCTCTTTTCTTTTGCAAACGTAATGTAATACTAAACTTAAACAATATGATTTACATAGGCTTGAAGCTAAAATTCAGAAATATGATTAATTCATTTACTAGAAAATAAGCATTTACAATATTAGAATTATTTTCATATTTCACCAATTCAAGTAACAACCATATACTTCTTTTATAATTGCATAAATTTTACATACAATGAAATGTCTATTCATGATAAGGAATACTTTGAAATGCACCTAATGCTGGTATCTACATACAAGAGGATCAATTCAACCTTTATTTACAACTTTTCTCTTCATACATTCACAAGTTCATGAGAGTATACTTTGGATAGAACAAATTTCTTAAGGCTTGTCACCTAAATTAGTCCCTTAAATTTTTTTTTATTTCTCTTCCGATTTTCAAACAGCAACTTCATCCTTTCCTACTCAAGCATAACCTACAAAAGAAAGTTTTGTAGGACGGCCATGGGAAGCTCACCTCCTAGCCTAGGCCTTTACAAGGCCACCCCCGAGCTAGGAGAACTATTGCTAACCCGGGTATGTATGAAGCCAAATGATACACAAACACAACATAATATACACATAGAACACCCTCCCATGGCTAAACACAAGGATCTTGAAATAAATCTTCCTAAGGGTGAAGGTGCACCAATTCCCCAATGGGAGATAAGGCGAGAGATGAAAATGCAAGCCTTCGACAAGGCAATAATTTTTACATATAAAAGCAACATAACTCCTCTTCACACCCCAAATCAAAATAGCCAAACATGGCTAAATCCCTTATGACCCCCAAGCATATCAATGCTACTAGCCTACCATGGACCCCATAATCCATGGTGCATCCCTCTCTCCCAAGGAGAGAGACTCTACACCAAGAGGGTTGTCAAACTCCCTTCACCCATAAGGCCACTCTTCCCTCCCAAGGGTGAGTGAGGCCTTGAACAAGAATCCCTTAGACAACACACAAAAAAAATAAGAGAAAATACATACATATTTTTACTTCACATCCCAACGCTTCATACTACAAAATCAGCATTACCAGCAAGAACATACACAATACAGCATGAACAAGAACTATCTTTCTTCATTCGTTCATGGAAGCCATAAGAAAGACACCATGAAGGAGAGGTGTAAAGCTTGAGAACTACCAACCTTGCATTAGAAGTTATGGAAAATGAAAACTAAAGTAGAGCCCTTCCCTTTTGTTCCTCCTTCCCTTTTTTTTTTCCTAAAATTCCTTAGTAGTCTCTAAAGTTAGAGAGTGGGTGATTGAGAGAGATATCTCCAATTTCCCCTCTATAATCAAAATCCTCCCATTCTTCCAATCCTTGGAAGAAGTGTGATCTCCTATTGGTCACTCTTCCCAAACCCTCACACATAACAAGAACAAGGGTTCTTTAAAGGATAGTGGCATGAAAAGTAGACAAGGTTTATCCTCCCAATGAAAGTGATCTTCCCAAGGCATGCTTCCCATTAAGATTTTCGGCCATCTTGGATAAGTAACTTTTTGGAGGCTTC
>MU226363.1:123844-147148 GCA_018584345.1 Thuja plicata | reverse complement strand
GTGAGGACTATTTAGACCTCTTATATTCCAAGATATTATCTTCATTTAATGAGTTGGGGAGCAAATCTCTAGGATAGTAGATTGCTTACCATCCGCTATACTCTGTTTTGCTTCTAGCTCTCTGATATATTTCTGTGAAGGCCTGCCTCTTCCTCCCTGGGGAGAACCAACATCTACTTTTTTCCTTCTAGTTTGGACTCCTCCTTGAGGGGTTGATTCTGATATCTTCCCTGGTTCTTGGGCTTTTTGATTTAATCCTCCTTTCTTAGTAGATTTTTTCTCCTTCTTATTATTTTTCATATCTGTCCATTGGAGATCCTGTTTTTCCAGATCAGGCGTCGATGTTTCAAAAGTATATTTTTGAGATTCCTCTTCACTTATTTATGCAATATAGAAGAAATTGATAAGTTGTTAATACTATTGTATTGAGAGCTAGAAATCCCAATACTAGGTAGATCTTAACTGATCTGATATTTGTAAAACCTTTAACAAGGTACATCTCTAAGTGTAGAAATTGTAAAATCCTCTAACCAGGTAGACCTAAAAAGTATTTGTATACTCTTAACTGAGTAAGCTATCAAAATGGCTAATCTTTGTAAGCTCTAACCGAGCACCCTTTATACTACAGTTAGTGAAGGTTACAAGTGTCAACCCCATCGCAGTTTTGTCCTGTAACCAACGATTTCTGTGTAAACAAAATCATGGAGTTATGAGTTCATTTACTTGAATAATTTGATGTTATTTTTTATAAGAAATACATTAGTTTTATTTCAAGTTATTAAATTCGGTAAACATCAAGAAGCAGTATATGGTTATTGATAGTTTAAGTTATAAAAGTTTTTGTGGTACTGATTCACCCCTCCCCTCTCAGTCCCAACTTTCCATAGTCATTCCAACAATTGGTACCAGAGCTTCTACTCTTGAGTTATAAGTTTTGACCACCTAAGAGTTAAAGATCCAAGTCATGGAAATTTTTAAGCAATTTAAAAGAATCGATGGTCTTGAATATGAGTTGGAAAGTGAAAGAGAATTAATAATTGATCTAAAGAAGAAACTTGAGAAGTCTCTAAGGGTTAGACTTAAAATATATGATGAACTAAAGGTTACACAAGAACATGTTGATACACTTGAAACAACATCTGAAGGCAGTGTTACTGATGAATATGAGACAACTATAAAAGAACTACTGGAGAAGAATGATACACTTACCAAGAAGTTGGACCTAACGAAGATAGATCTTGAAACCAACATGATAAGAATGACTGAATTGACTGAAGGAAAAAGAATTTTTGAAGATGAAAAGAAAATAGTAGAACATGATAAAAGACAAGTTGAAATGAAGCTATTAGAAAAAGATAATGAGATCACGAGAATGACACAAGTTCACTATAACATGACCGACCAACTTCTGAATGGAAATCAAGATAGAACAATAAAATAATTTGAGAACCAAGCACTGAAAACTAAAATTGAAAGAATGGATCAAAGACTAAAAGCTGAGAAAGATGCAAATGTAATACTGAAAAGAAATGAAGAAGCACTTAAAACTCTAGATCAACAATTCAAGAATCAGAAATAAAGAAATGACAAAACAAGAATTGGATTCAAAGAGGACAGCACCACCAAGAAAGGAGAATCATCAAAAGCACAAAAATATGAAAGTACTGTGTCCCCACTAAAACAAAAGAGACCTAGTTTCAATTATTGTGGGAAGCCTAGACATATTGCTAATGTCTATAGGAGCAGGAAAAATAAATCACCGAGTACACCTAAGTTTGATGGTTATTGTTTTAGATGCAATAGGTATGGGCATAAAGCATTTGAATACATAACTAATCTTGCTAACAACACAAGGCAACCTAAGTTTGAGTGGTTACTGCAAGAATTGTAATAATTTTGGACACAAAGCTGAAGGTATATATCTCTCACAAATCTTTTGAAAGATGAATTGTAATTGTAATTGTTTATATTTACCTAGAAGCAAAAGTTTTGACACACGTTGTTCACTTTCCAAGGGTTTTAAAGATAGAACGGAAAAGAATGGTACTCAGCTGAGTACATGATCAATTCATGTGGTTGGATGAACCTGTCAAGATCACTAAGGACATATTGCATATCATTACTAGATTCCCCATTGGAGACAAGCCCAAGGCCACTAAGAAAATTGACAAAGGTAAGCTCACCGAGCTCACTAAAGCACAATGGTATGGTAGAGGGATGAGGATATCCATAGTGATAGACCCCGAGTTATGGTATGCTTGTAATATATTATCATAGCAAGTGTTATAATCATCTTGATTAGATAGTGTACCATGTGGAGCAGTGGATTTGGCATACAAGCTAGTAAATAAATGACTTAAATTGGATGTATGTGTGTTAAATTTAGATAAGAATATATGGCTTTTAAATTTTCTTATATAACCTTAATATATGTAATATATTTAATCACTATATATATATATATTGATGACATTATTTTTCCATTAGTATACTCACTGAAAAACATAGACAGAAAGCATTACCAGCAGACAGCAAGCATTACCGGCAAACAAGCAGTACCAGTGAAATGCAAGCATACCCGACAGAACAAATATTTTGAGAAAAATGCTAAGTATCAAAGTCACAAGCATCACCAGTGACCACAAGCATCACCAGTGACCCCAAGCATTACCGGTGACACATTTTTTAGAACTAACCTGATAGGAACAGAAAGGCATACCCAACGACAAGTTCAAGAAAGGAACACTGACGACCAAGAAGACCGACCATCAGAACCGACAGACAGATCAAGAACCTGCAAATTGTGGATCTCAGTTTTACACGATGGATAAAGCAATGTAATTCTATTTATAGAGTTTTATTTTGTTTTAAATCATAATTTTATGGTCATGCAAGCTTTATGTAAATGCTTTAAAGCATCCTAATGGATCTAAAACATATCTAACTAAAGATCAAGGTCAAGTTGTAAACCTTGGATCTAGAGTTAACTTGTGATGCATGAATCAAGAATTGAACCTAAACTAGTATAAATAGATGTTCATACTTAATTGTGAGTAACATGAATTCTTATTTATTGATAGCCACAAAGAGAATCTAAAGAGTAGAAGGCAGAATTCATGCAAAGATCAAAAATAGAGTACATCAGTTTTCAAGAACACACAGAGGCTACCGATAAGCAGAAAAAGGTATTATTCAATCATGGAAGGATGATTACTTATATGTATGAACCTTTATAGGATTTGTTATCAGAAATTGAAGATTGTATTTATCATCAGATCAAAGACTTATGTAGTTGCATTCTAACAAGTGCATCACATCTAAAATCCTTTTGTAGAAGGTGTACTTAACCATTCTTTCCAAATCTCTTAATAGAGTGCACACTTAACAGTGTTGCTAAAGCTTCAAACGAAGTAGATCTTAACAGGTCTCCACTGTAATACTCCTAATAGGGTAGGTCATCAAAAGTGACCAAATTGTAAGCCTTAACCAGCCCCTTCTTATTTGTAGATAGTGAAGTTTGTGGTAACAATCCCCACCGTAGTTTTTACTTCCTTCATAGGAGTTTCCTATGATATCATATATTGTGTCATGTGTTATCTATTTTCATGAATGTTTCTATTATTGTTACATATCAAAAGAATGTATGATATGATTTCATATACATAAAGAAATATGAATAGTTAGATAAGATAAATTACAAAATGATGACTAAGGGTTAATGGGATAACCAAAGAAAAGTTTTAGAGGTACTGATTCACCCCTCCCCTCTCAGTACATCATCTCAATATAATTCCAACAATTGGTATCAGATCCAAGTCTCTCTCTTGAAAAGATTAAAGACTTGAGAGAAAAGATCAAAGCAATGGACAAGTTCAGACTGGATATGACTATTGAGAATGAGCAGTTACAGATGCAAATAAACTTTGAGCAGTATAAGGAGGCGAAGATAAAACTAAGAAAACTTCTTGATGAAAGATAGATTATGGCAACTAGGCTGAATGAGAAAGACTACAAAGAAATGGAAATACAAGAGTACTTTGAAATAGCAGAATCATCATTGAGCAAAGCTTCAAATGCATCAATTGAAGAAATTACTAGTGTGAAGGAGTTCAATCTACATCTGACAGATCAAATCAAGATTCTGAAAATTGGTCAAGAGACTCAAATGGTAAAAATGATTGATGTCATGAATGATGCAAGAAAATCTGAAAATGAAAGAACCCTAGCCATTAATGATAGGAGGAAAATTACAGAAAAACTACAAGAGAAAGAATTAGAGATCCTAAGACTCACTGAGCATCACCATGAGGTCACCAACTATATTATTCTTATGAGTCAAGAAGAAAACAAATTAAATATAGAACTCATTGAAAGAATACAGATCATAGGTGAGCTGAGAGAAGAGAACAAGAAATTGAAGCATGAAATCAAAGTCGAGAATCAACACAATGAATTAATCAAAAAGGCTGGGGATAGCAACCGAAGGATGGATGATTTTCTTGATGGACAAAGAAGAGTCAACAACTACATAGGATTAGGGTACAACAAGAATGGTGAATCCTCAAATCAATCAGATCTAAGGAATGCTTTCACAACCCCAAGATCCAAGAAGCTATCATGCAATCACTATGGAAAACTAGGCCACACCTCAAACATCTGCATAAGCAAAATGAAAGGTATTTCTCAAGAACAATCTACTTTTATTGGTAATTGTTATAAATGTCAAAAGAAAGGACACAAGGCACATGAGTTCAAATCTAAAGTGATGAATCCAAAGAGAAAGACCTATATGGACAAGTATTGTCCTACATGCAAGATGAATGGGCATATACATAAGGAATGCTGGAAAAAGAATAACAAGGCATGGACTCCAAAGGAGAATGATAAAAGTTATAAACTAGCAAGAGAAGGTAACTCATACATTTGGGACTATAACACATGGGTAAATTGCACAACATGTGGAAGGTATGGTCATATTGCTGCCAACTGTATGAGAAAGTGGACCAGAAGGTCAAGAGGATGGACCAATCCAGGTATGGCATGTTTACATTGTCATAAAGTTGGACATGTGATAAAATATTGCAAAGACTGACTGACAAACACAAATACACATCCCAATGGAAATATCATTGATGACATCAAAAGAATGAGAAACAAGATGTGGGTAAAAGCCACAAACACTGAAGGTACTGGTACAAGAAATGCAAATGATGACACCCCATCCACTGGATCTGGTGACATCACTACATCTAACTAGATTGCACAAGTAAGTATGGAACTACATTATCACAAGTTTTACTATGCATCGATTCCATTATACATAGTTCATATTGTAATATTAGCATGAATAATGATGCAATACATTGTTACGTTCTAAACTGTTGAAAAGAAACCATCAGTTATTGGGCACAATATGCATCGGTGAACACACATAGAAAAGTTAGTAAGACTTACCAGAATGTATCGGTCATTACACAAGCTAAGTGTAACCCGATGGATATCGGTAAACGTTGAATCACAAAAGCTGTCATCGCAACATCACCGACGAGCATTGGTGAAGTCTTCAAACTGCTAGCAACCCCGACGCTTTATATAGACACCGACGGTGTTATGAATGTCTTTACTGACAAAAGAAGTCTTCATAAACTGACAAGTCAATAAGCATTTATGAAAAATTAGGGCACAAAAAGGTATAAAATCCTGACAAGTAAGCTTATTTTCACACCTGCAATTTTTGAGCAGAGAAGAGCGATTTAAGAGAAATTTGAGAAGTAACCTAGCAGAAGGAATTCATTGAGCATTCAAATTCAAAGGAGATCACAGACATTTAGTAAGTTAATCCACTCACCAATAGCACTATTTTGATTTACGAAAATCCCTAAATATCAAATATGATGGCATCAACATCTAGGGTAGAGAAAATCAAGGTCGACAAGAAGAAACCTTTCAGACTTGTTAGTAGAGGGGCATGTGCTAAACCAAAATATAAGTTACATCCTGATATAGCCTCTCAACCAGACGAATCCAGAGCATTCTCCTAAATCCTAGCTAGGGTTTTATTGGTTGAGGATGTTAGATCCTTCATTCACTACAAGATCTCAGAGATAGGAGATCTAGACCTTGACAACACCTATAGGGCACTTTGTGATGATACTGGAAAGCTCAAAAAAGAGCATAAACACTTGGAAGTTAAGGGACTGACAAATGCACTGCATTTTCCCAAGGTTTTCAAAATAGAGTGGATCAAAATTGTTCTAAGTAGATTCCATGACAACACTCTATGGCTGAACAAACCTAAGGCTATAACAAAGGATGTTATACACATTGTGACTGGTTATCCAACAACTAACAAACCTTAGGCTCACAAAAATCCACCTCTTGCAGAAGTGGAAAGGTTAACCGGTTTAAAATCAAACAAGAGGGCACTAAAATTAAATACTATTACCGACGTAGAGCTGAAGTTTGGAGAAAGTGTGGTTGGATATAAGATATTACAAGCTAGTAGAATTAACAGTATTTCTAGCACTGCCATGAGAACAGCATATAAGATTATCAAACAGGGGAAGAAGATGGATCTGGCAGAGATCTTATTGCATCGATTTGAGGAGAACATGTGCACCATAAGGTCGTCAAGGACAAACACATGTAAGTTTAGTTCCCTCATAATGTGTATATTCTTCTACTTTGAAGAGTACTTTTCTTCAATAGGAAAAGTAGCATGGGACACAAGTAGACCAATCACCATGCAAATAAGTGAATTCATAGAGTCACTTGGTATAGACTTTGATAATATAATTCATGAGTACTTCAAAGCCATTAAGGAAATGCTACAAGCTAGGAGTAGAATTCCTGAAAGTCTGATAGAGGAATATAGAGAAGATATTTGTTTCATGGTGGATACAGACTTCACCTACATTCAAGTTGTAGTTCCTAGGAAATCATGGCTTGAAAAGCTTGATTATGAAATCAATACAGGATTAGCAACATAATGCATTTAGGCATTATTAAATGAACCCATTGACAACAAACAACTAAGATTTGGTACCTATGAGGAAGCCAAACTAAAGATTAAATCAAATCTTGTTGTCAAGAAGGTTGTAAAGCAATCTAAAAGAATGGTCAAAAATCTAAAAAAGAACTTGAATATATCTTCTGATGAAGAAGAAGAAGAGGGTAAGGAGGAATAAGAAGGCAAGGAGGAACAAAAAAGTAAGGAGAAAGACACTGAAGAATAGCTTCCCATCGGTGAAACAACAGAGCAACAAGAATCAGAGGAAGAGAATTTTGATTCACCACCTCCTCCTCCAACTAAAAAGGCTAGAACTAGAAGCCAAATAGCACAAGATGCTATTCCCTCTCCTATGGTAAAAGGAAAGGTGTACAAGAGGAAACCTACACCTAAAAAGGCTAAACAACTAGCTAGGGCACCTGCAAAGAGGAGAAATTATGTTCAGGCTAATGAAGAATTAGAAGATTCAACAATGGATGAACCTAACACTATCAAACTAGCAAAGGTTACATCACCATCTGATGACATTGTTACCATATGTAAGTACATTTCTGAAGCTACATCTATTGGACATCCAAAAATTAGGAAATGGCTATGATGGGATATAGTAGAACAAAATAAGATTGAAGATGCACTCATTGCTAAGATGTGCAGACACTATTATGTCCCACTGCACTTCACAAGAGAAGATGTTCCACAAGAACTTTTGGATAAGATATCCTCTCAATTCACTTTTGTACTCCATGAGGAGAAGAGGATAAGAGAATGAGTACTAGTCTCTCTTATGCCTCCTGATTCAACAAAAGAGGAAATCAATGAAGTAATGGAGAAATATACAAAGAAATTCTTACCAAAACTAAGAGCTTACAAATTTCTTCAAGGAAAGCATATAGAGCTAGAAGAAGACACTCACAAAATATAGAGTGGAATACTAAAACCTGATGAGGAAAGCAGTCCTAAAAAGGAACCTATCAACACAACAAGAAACTCAACAGTTGAGTTGGAGAATGAAGAAGTACAGATCATAGGACAAAAACAAATAGATATTATAAATGAAGATTGGTCAAAAAATGGCCAACATGATCAAGTACTGGATAGCCCCATCCACATTAACTTGGAGGATGAAGCAGTTACCAAAGAGGAACTTTCAATTAAGGGTAACTTAGATGTTGAAATGAATGATGATTCATGGTTAGACAACATTGTCGACACCATTACAGGAAAAGACCCTGTAGCAGAGATCCAAAAAGATGAAAACATCAATACTACAGAGGGTAAGACTGATGGATGGGACATAGCTATTGACACTACAACTATTAGTACACCGACAAATATGCATATATTAATAGATGCTATTGACATATAGTCAAGTCAGGATAAATCATCTAAGAAAGATGATGAAATACCCAAGGATATGGGTACCGATGAAAACCAAGATGTATCCAAAAATCCTAAGGATACATACACTGAAATGAAGGATGCAACCGATATGCAGAAAGATGTATCAAAAGAACAACAACAAGAGGTAGATAAAACAACAAAGGATACATTGAGAAAGGTTGAAGATCAAGATAAGAGTGAGGAAGTTAAGAAAAATGAGGAAATGAAACAAAAAGAAGATTCATTTGTTGAAACACACAAGGTACGTGAGGAGACGTCTTCACCAAACCGGTCGGTGAACACTGCACAGATACAAAAGGATGCCTCATCCTCTTGAAACTCACCAAATAATTCAACTCAATCTAATGCCTTAGAAATGGTGGTACATCAATCTTCCACCCAGCCAAAGAAGAAGAAGAAGAAAATAGTAAAGAAGGATATATTGGCTATAACACTTGATGAGGTCATTGAAGTTCCAAATTGGGACATTACCACATTAGACAGTGACAAACTTCAAGAGTTTGGAGTGCTTTGTCAGAGGAAAGCCATATAGAATAAGATGATCCAAGAACACAGAGAAGACATGACACTTGACAAGGCTAAAGAGATACTCCACCAACTGGTTCTTGAAGTGAAAATTGATGAAAATACTTCAGTCAAGGAACAAATTGTTGTTCTTACCAATGCTATAACAGAGCAAGGTATAGAGGCCAATCAAGAAATGGAAGAGCAAGTAGAAAAGAAATATCAATTCAAGTTCATTTATAAAATCAGCCAAGAAGTGGCACTGAACAAGGTAAGACTCTCAGAACTCAGTGATGAATTAGAGCCAATGATTGCTGAGGCAATCACCTTATTTCAAAAAATGTGCACACTAGAGAAATATGGAAAAGACAATAGTGACAAACTTGTAGAGATTGACTCAAATGTCACAAAGAGTGCACAAAGCCTAACCTCACAAACTAACAGCATAAAGGCACATCATGACATGGTCATTGAGGAAAATAGGCTAAGGAAAGAAATATGGGATGCTGAGACTCAATTCAGAGGTGAGATCACTGAAATACAAGCACATATTCTACCAAATCTCACTATACTGCAGCAACATATTTCTGAAGCAAGAAATCTAATAGCAACCCTGAAGATGTATGTAGTAGACAGCATCTATGATATCCATGTAAGGATTTCACTAGAGCACATGGCTCTAGAATGCTGAAGGAGAAATGGCAAAAAATGATGGAGGAAGTCAAGTCCTCACATTCCCACCTTTTTGAAAAGTTGTAAGTACCTTTTCCTTTAGAATCAAAAAATGAGGAAAGGCAATGTATATAGTTATGTACAATACATATATCAGTTGAAAAAGAAAAGATAAAGGATATATATATATACTTACACTTACCGGCATATACATAGGGGGACTCATTCAAATATGACTAAGAAAAAAGTATACACAGGTGTACATACTAATACACTCAGTATGTTGCACATATTATGTTTTTGATACTAATGTCAAAGGGGGAGATTGATGACATTATTTTTCCATTAGTATACTCACTGAAAAACATAGATAGAAAGCATTACCGGTAGACAGCAAGCATTACTGGCGAACAACCAATACTGATGAAATGCAAGCATACCCAACAGAACAAAGATTTTGAGAAAAATGCTAAGTATAAAAGTGACAAGCATCACCAGCGACCACAAGCATCACCAGTGACCACAAGCATCATCGGTGACCACAAGCATTACCGGCGACACATTTTTTAGAACTAACCCGACAAGAATAGAAAAGGCATACCCAATGACAAGTTTAAGAAAGGAACAACGACAACCAAGAAGACCAACCATCAGAACTGATAGACAAATTAAGAACCCACAAATTGTGGATCTGAGTTTTACACGACGGATAAAGCAATATAATTCTATTTATAGAGTTTTATTTTGTTTTAATCATAATTTGATGGTCATGCAAGCTTTATGTAAATGCTTTAAAGCATCCTAATGGATCTAAAGCATATATAACTAAAGATCAAGGTCAAGTTGTAAACCTTGGATCTAGAGTTAACTTGCGATGTATGAATCAAGAATTGAACCTAAACTAGTATAAATAGATGTTCATACTCAATTGTGAGTGTATGCGGCAAATTTGGCCTTGTTAATTCACCATACACTTCAACATAGTCCTTCTTCACTAGGTACACACAAGACTGAACATGAGATTATCCATCTTGTCTACCTGTATGATTCAACCTATTGCCTTCTATCTAGACGGGGTTTTTGAAATTACTCTCAGTACGAGAGTCTCACAACCATGGACCAGTCTAGGAACAAAGGATTTATCATGATGGATGCAATACAATGCAAGATTATGCTAAGAAATGAAATATGAGAGATTAAGCTAAGACATGATTTCAATGCAATTAATCTAGAAATTGAAACTATCTTATTGCAAGATGATATTATTCTATATGAAGCTATGACAATAATTCAGTATTCTAACAATGCATATTTTCTTTAGAAGTTTAGGGGGTCTTGAATGAAGAATGATAGTTCTTTTATAGACTCTGAGATGATCAAAATAGAAACTTTCCTCTTTGAAATAAAACAGATAGAAAAGCCAGTTTAAAATAGAAAGCTTTATTGAAAAGAATTCAATAAATTGTTTTCTTCCTACTTTAACTATTTTTTTTCTTTGATTTAATACTGTTTTATTTAAATTAAATTGTTTTCTTTCTCTTCAAAGCACAATTAATTCAAAGTTTCCATTTCTGAATAGAGATAAGACTTTTGATAGAATATCTAATTAATTAAATAAATATGACCTCATAATTGTTTTTTCCTCAATTATCTAAATAATTAAATTCAATCATTGAAATGAGGATATTTATTTAATAATTAAAAATTATTTAATTCCTTTTCCATGTGTCTTAGCTAAAGATGGTGAATTTAATTTAATTTAAGTGCTAGGACTTTATAATTAAATTAATTCAATCATAAGGTTTGTTTAGCTAAATAGATATTTAAGAATTTAAATATGATGTATGATTAATATAGATTTAGGATTTTCTGCATTTGACACTCAGGTCAAGTAGAGTCAGCGAAAACTCAGAATTGCCTAGTACAATAGGACTTTGATGATCCAGAAGAATGAAAAATATAACAAAATTGGTTAGAGTTGCAAGATGCCAATTTTGGGGTGTTACATTTTGCCCCTCTTTGAATTGATGTGCGAGCAGTGCATTGATTCAAAGAATAGTCTGATGCATGAAGCACGGAAGAAGGTTTTGGACACCCAATTTTGATCATGAGGTACGAAAAATTAAACATGCCCCAAGTGATTAAAAAGCATGGAACACCCAGTTTTGACCATGAGGTACAAAAAATTGAACATGCCCCAAGTGATTGAAAAGCATGGAACACCCAGTTTTGACCGTGAGGTATGAAAAACTGAACATGCCCCAAGTGATTGAAAAGCATGGAACACCCTGTTTTGACTGTGTGGTACGAAAAACTGAATATGCCCCAAGTGATTGGAAAGCATGGAACACCCAGTTTTGACTATGAGGTACGAAAAACTTAACATGCCCCAAGTGATTGAAAAGCATGGGACACCCAATTTTGACCGTGAGGTACAAAAAATTGAACATGCCCCAAGTGATTGAAAAGCATGGAACACCCAGTTTTGACTGTGAGGTATGAAAAATTGAACATGTCCCAAGTGATTGAAAAGTATGGAACACCCAGTTTTGACTGTGAGGTACACAAAACTGAACATGCCCCAAGTGATTGAAAAGCATGGAAGACCCAGTTTTGATCGTGAGGTATGAAAAATTGAACATGCCCCAAGTGATTGAAAAGCATGGAACACCCAGTTTTGACTGTGAGGTACAAAAAACTGAACATGCCCGAAGTGATTGAAAAGTATGGAACACCCAATTTTGACCGTGAGGTACAAAAAACTGAACATGCCCCAAGTGATTGAAAAGCATGGAACAACCACTTTTGACCATGAGGTACACAAAAATAAACATGCCCCAAGTGATTGAAAAGCATGGAACACCTAGTTTTGACCATGAGATATGAAAAACTGAACATGCCCCAAGTGATTTAAAAGCATGGAACACCCAATTTTGACCGTGAGGTATGAAAAACTGAACATGCCCCAAGTGATTAAAAAGTATGGAACACCCAGTTTTGACCATGAGGTATGAAAAACTGAACATGCCCCAAGTTCTTGAAAATCATGGAACACCCAGTTTTGATCGTGAGGTACGAAAAACTGAACATGCCCCAAGTGATGAGATGCCCCTAGTAATGAGGACTTTTGAAAATTAGATTAGATTGATTGAAATAAATTCAATGATATAATCATCCTGCCCCCTCGGGAGCGAAATCAAAAGATGACACGTTATAATGATGATGAAGAGTGAAAAATTGCAGATAGATGTGGAGTCGGAGATCAAGAAGAACTCAGAATAGATTATGGAAGAATTTAGAAGATTCAGAATCAATTTTGAGTGATGGTTGACCAAGGTTGACTAGAGTTGACTAGAGTTGACTTTTGAGGAAAAAAGTCAAAGATTTGAGAAAATGATGATATGATAAGATTCTGACAAGAAAGCGATGTCAGAAGGGTGACTGCACAAGCGTCCGATCGCGTCGGTTCTGAAAATTTTAAAATGTGATTTTAAGCTATATAAAAGTGTCAAATTTCAATTTTGATCATGAAAATGGATTCA
The DNA here is from genome assembly GCA_018584345.1 of Thuja plicata. Classification (NCBI taxonomy): domain Eukaryota; kingdom Viridiplantae; phylum Streptophyta; class Pinopsida; order Cupressales; family Cupressaceae; genus Thuja; species Thuja plicata. Next base: position 134,020 of record MU226363.1, on the reverse strand, counting down.
GGACGGTCAAATTAGGTAGTGGTGCAATTTTTGCGCAAAATGGAGCACTTTGGAAAATTAGGTCAAACCCTATATAAGGACAAAAGGGTCATTTTCAAATCATTTGAACCCTTTGATTTTGTGAGAAAAGAGCTCTGAGTAGAAGACAAAATGGTGGTCCCCTATAGTATCCATCGATTTGAGCGATCCAAGAGACACAGCTGGCCCGCAGCATATGGACCACCTGTAAGTAGTCGATAAACCTCTCCGCAATTCAAATTTGATGCATTTAGGTAAATTTTTAGCACGTTTTTCATGTTTTTAAGTTTTGGGTCACGGGTCTTTGCGTGAAGAAGTAGTTTCTTCATGGGCCCCATAGGAAAAGCTCACGCAAAGAAACTACTTCTTCATGCCACTCGATGTGAACACTCGCATGGGTAAGTAGCCAATGTCACATGAAAAACCCTTTTGGAAGGTTTTTTTTTGCGCAAAATTGAAATATCACGCGATATGAAGAACTTCTTTGCGTGAAATTCTACATTTTTGCATAAGAAAAGGTGATCAAAAAGAAGATGAAATTAGTCTATGTTGCGTCCAAAAGTGTTTGCATCAGCGTCATTAATGTCTATAGGATGTCTTGAATGCTTTCTTACTGCATTATGCTATGATTATTGTCGATTACTGATAGTGCTCTGTTGTTCGTATGTCTTGCAGGTTGACTTTCCTGATATTGTATTCAGATTGCATCATCCGACCATTAGCAAGTTGATATCTCGTCTAGATGATGCCGAGATAGCACACATAGCTACATTGGGACTAAGTATGTTATGTGATATACCCAAGATTTGGGTAAATCACATATTATTGGGTGCCTTGGTTGAGCGTTTCCATTTGAAAATGAACACATTTTACCTACCATAGGGGGAGATGACTATCACTCCCAAGGATATCTATAGGATCCTAAGGATACCATTTGTTGGGACCAAAGTTGAGTACGAGACATAGCCCAAGGTGGGCACCGCAACATTGAGAGAGGTCTTCAAGGATGACCTTGTGATGGGCAGAGCGATCCCATGGGAGGATCTAATCGGTTCATATGGGGGTGACCCATAGGTTGCTAGTAGTACTAGCATGCTTCCTTGGGTTCAATTTGATGCCTGACCATGGACAGCACGGTCTAGAGTGTGGCTGGGGCAGGATGCTACAGCTGATGATGGCACGACCCTGACACTATGGATGGGGTCAGTGTATGCTTGCACACATGTATCATGAGATGCATGAGGTCATCTATAGAGAAGCGAAGAGTATGGCTACTGGGGTATTTGTATTATAGGTGTGGGCTTGAGAGCACCTTCCCATTACCAAGCTGATATGTGAGGATATGAGGTAGCCCTTAGAGCCTTATATCTATCGGTACATAGGTATGATTACTTAGCCTACGCTGGGTAAGGTGGATTAGTGGCGAGTGCAGCTCGATGATTTAGCAGCAGTAGTGTGGAGGTTGTGGAGGCTTACAGAGGCATGGGATGATTTAGCAGAGCAGCTAAGTCACATGTTTTGCTCATGTACAATGATTGGTCACACCATTATAGTTATTGAGAGATTTCCGCAGAGGCGGGTATGGCGGTAGTTCGGTCACCCACAGGACATCTCACAGGATTACATGGTATATTCAAGATTTGGTGATGAGGTGAGGAGAGGCTGGGGTACCCCACTATACCAGGGGCATACCATGATAGACATCTAATCATTGGTCCTAGTTTAGTGGGATTACCTGAGGGATATAGCAGATGCCGACGTTACTACTGAGTACAAGGAGCATTTCATCACGCATCCCTTCCTAAGGTTTATAGATCCAATGGGTACAGCGGGTAGAGGATAGGTGGTACCCCCATAGGTAGTGCAACCACAAGTATAGTAGGTATAGTTTCCTCTGCCATAGCAGAGGGCACAATAGGGTCCACAACCCCAGATAGTACAAATGGACATCCCCGCCCGACAGATGGGGATGGATGCAGGAGCTGGTGGTAGTGGTAGCACTAGGCAGTCCCAGTGACGGATTGCAACGCAGCTATCAGAGGAGTAGCAGGTACCTCGACAGGAGGAGGCACAGTAAGAGGATCCTATGCAGGAGGCTCAACCTATGTAAGATATAACGCATGACCCATAGTGGCACATGCAGGAGAGGGTGAGGCAGCTCACGAGATGGGTGGGGGATCTGACCATCCAATTAGTTGTACGAGATTCCAGACTGGTAGATCAAGATAGGGAGATACAGGATCTCCAAAAGTAGTTGTGAGAGTCATAGGAGGAGGTGCCTTAGCAGACGGCACAAGAAGCATACTATTATGCCTCCTATAAAGGTGCGGTGCCTGACAAGGCATCTCAAGTAGCCAGATTCTTGATTTATGTGAGAGGATCAGAGGGAGCACAGAGGGTGCCTCCTCTAGATAGGGCCCCACCTCCACCTCCTCTAGGTGATGAGGGAGAGGGCCAGAGTTAGGCTGATAGATAGAGATATGAGATCATAGGATGTATCTGATGCATTGGCATCTTTGTATTATATCACCATTTTGAGATAGATTGTGCTTGAGTAGCACCATTTTGTATTTGTATCGACACATTAGATATATATATATATATGAGCTCATCTTTTTGTATCATCACATATTGTATTTTTTCTTTTATGAGGTGTTTCCTATATGCTTAGATGTTTAGATGATTAGAATGTATGTAAATGGATGAACATGTTTGAAAGATATGTATGAAATGCACATGTATGAACGTGAAGATGTATGCATGTAAATGATTTATGCAAATGCAATATGTAAATGTAATGTATGGATGATTATGAAATGTGAATATGAATATGTATATGGTACTAACATCTCATGCAGGATGACAAATGCTAACTAAAAGGACATGTGAAGAAATGAGAGCAAGGATCGAACACCTGTGCAGTCGTGATGAAACATGAACGGTGAAGAAGAAGAACTCTCCAAAGTATGAACCTAGAAGAATGCAATGAAGAGAAAACTGAATCATTGCCACAATGCAAGTCTAGAATGAAAATGCAATCCTATGCTAAATGCAATATGAAGGTACAATTCTATGCTAGATGCAATATGAAAGTGCAATTCTGGGACATGGTTGTGAGACCCATCATATATTTATCATCATTGAGCATTTTTTGGAACATCAAAGTTGATACAACCCTTACTGGCACCACAATGCAACCATACAGATATGAATATGACTTATCATTGGCTAAAATGTAGGAAATGAACATAAGCACCAGGGCACAAAAGCCAAGATGACCTGAACATTGTTTCCAGTTAATGTTGCAAGAGTACACTAGTATCGAGGCATTCAAAGCCAAGATAACCATGAGTGCGATCATTTGTAAACAAACAGATCAATAACAAACAAAGCAATGACAAACAAAGCAATAATAGGCAAGGAGATAGTACCAACCTCACCATGGCGTACAAATAAACAAGATCAAGGGATGTGAGGTTGTTCCACCTTATTGCGGGAGCTCTTATCACATACACCCTATTTATTTTACGTTGCTGGATCATCGAGACTATGCCAACAAGTAGTAGATAAAGAAAATGTTAATGAAATCCATAAGAATAGATAGCATACAAAGAAATATTCAAGCATAGCTCAGCCAGTTTCAAAGTTTTGCGAATCTGGATGTGTATGAGGTGTTGAAAAACACCGTTGTGCTTGTGCATGCATTATGTTTGAATGTTATCGATAGGTGTTTACGTTTGAGATATCGAATGTGTTAAAAAAACATAGATGTGTCCAAAGATAGTGTTAAAAAAACACTATTTATGGTGGTGTTGAAAAAACACCAATTTGTGTCAGTAGAGAGTTGTCCTTGAGAAATGACAAGATTACTGACGTAGGTGTAAACCAAAGATGTGATCAAATGGGGGACCCATGCCCCCAAGTAATGATGACTAACTTGACATATGTTGTGAGGAAAAATGAGATGTGATTGCCCCCAAGCATATGGCGCTGAATCAATGACAAGTCAGAGGGTTCGCAAAGGAACCAGAGTGTCACAAAAGTGACTAAAAGATATGTACAAACTAAAGCATATAATCATCAAGACTAAGTATCGATAGATAGAGCGTGTGAGTATAACTCCAAATATAACAAATGTGAGAAATCTCAATAGAATAGCGATAGTAGGCAGACACAGTGAAAACACTGGTGACTGACGCGAGAGAGATGCTCAAATAAAGTGATCGTAGTATAAGCTATACATCAGTAGGCAGACGCAGTGAGAACCATTGGTGACTAATGTGAAGAGGATCCTTAAAAGATAAAGGATAGTGCCCCCTAGATCAAGAGGGTTGCCTTGAGAGTGACCAGTTTCAATCCATGTAAGTTGGTGTCTTGATGGGAACTGAAAGCAAATGAAAGTAGGAAAGCATGAAAGTAGAAATGCAGGAAAGAAAATGCATAAAGCCAAGTGGTGCTACGCTAGATATAGCATTGTGGAACAAGAGGCACCTGTTTACCAGGTTTTCACCTTCTAGGCATAAATTCTTTTTTTTTGCTACCATGATGCCTGTTTGCCAGGTTTTCATCAATGGCACTTGTTTCTCTTTTTCTCTTTTTTTGTATTTCTCAATTTTTTAATTTTTTTGTATTTTTTTGAATATATGATTTTTTTGGAGATACATCAAAGCGCCTAACACTAGGTTTTCACTAAGATGATCATTTTTTCAGGAATTTTTCAAATTTTAAAAAAAATTTCAGGACTTTAGTATATACATGAGCATACTGAAGATGTCTTAGCTGTAGAACCACTTCAAATGAAGAGTGTTGATGGGCTCTTTGATTTGTTCTCCTTCAATAGTAGAGAGTTGATAGGTACCAGACCCAAACACTGCAGTAATAATATATGGACCGAACCAATTAGGTTCAAACTTGCCTTTCTAGACCCGATGTTGCTGATTCTTAGGGTTCTCCCTTAGAATGAGGTCACTCGCTTGGAATTCTCTTGGTCAGACCTTCTTGTTATAGCTTTTAGACATCCTCTTTTGGTATGCTCTCAGGTGATCGAACGCCACTTGGCAACATTCATCAAGTAATTCTAGCTCTTTTAGCCAAGATATTCTAGTATCTTCATCAGTGATGAGGCCTTTCAGAGAGACTCGTAGAGAAGGAATCTCGACCTCAATAGGTAGCACAGCATCTGCTCCATAAACCAAGGCATAGGGAGTAGCCCCTGTTGGTGTTATTATACTTTTCCTATATGCCCAAAGAGCTAGATTGATCCAGAGATGCCAATCTCGTCTGGACTTATGCACTGTGCGATGCAGGATCTTAAGGATTGTTTTGTTGGAAGCTTCTACCTATCCATTACCCTGAGGATAATATATGGAAGACCAGTGTTGAGTAATTTTGAACTTAGAGCATAGCTCTGTCAAATCCTTATTTTTAAATTGTCCCCCATTATCTGTGATAATCGTTGAGGGTACACCATGCCTGCAGATGATGTAATTGAGAATAAACATTGCTACTATTTTGCCACTGGCAATGGTGAGAGGGAATGCCTCCACCCACTTAGTAAAATAATCCATAGCTGTAATGATAAACTTATGTCCATTGGAGGATGAGGGGTAGATCTGACCCACTAAATTAAAGGCCCATTGTTGAAATGGCCAGAAATTAATGAATGGAATCAGCTCCTTGGCTAGAGCATGAATCAGGTTTCCATGTAATTGACATTGTTTGCAGGACTTAACAAACTGTGTTGATTCTTTTTCCATGTCTGGCCAGTAGTAACCAGCTCTAATAAGTTTGTGGGCTAATGTCAGGCCATTAGAGTGTGACCCACAGATGCCTTCATGCACCTCTACTAATGCTTTTTTGGACTCATCAGGTTCTAAACACCTAAGGAGGGTGCCGTCTAGACCATGTCTATACAAGTCAATAGTGATGATGATGAACCATGAAGCACTGTGGATTAGGGGACGTTTCTCATTTCAAGAGTAAGTGTCCAGAATGATCTGGTCACATAGGTAGGAGAAGATGTGATGGTATCGAGATGATTCATGCCCTATAACAGAACAAATCATCCGGGAGTCAGGGGAGTCATAAGATGGGTAGCGTAATGTCTCCACCAGGAATTCATGTCTAAAATCATTTTCAGGCATTTGTAGCAAAGAGGCAAGAGTAGCCATGGCATCTGTTGCTTTATTATATGCCCTCAGAACTTGTTGAAATGTGATGAGAGTAAAATACTATTTAAGATCATCAACCAACCATTTGTAAGGTATCAACTTTTTGTCCCTTGTCTGATAGATATCATTGACCTGATTGATGACCAATTGGGAATCTCCAAGAACATTTAGTTCATCCACATGCCACTCAAGGGCGATCTTCATACCGTTGATGAGAGCTTCATACTCAGCAATGTTGTTTGTACAAGGAAACAACATTTTGTATGCTTTTGGTAATGAGTATCTTTGAGGTGTAATGAATAGGATCCCAGCACCTGACCCCTGTTGGGTAAATGAACCATCGAAAAACATAGTCCATGAGCGATGTGTAAGAAGTAATATGGACTCATCTGGAAATTCAATGTGCAATGGTTGATGATCGACTAGAGGTGCTTCCGCCAACTGATCTTCTATTGCTTGGCCCTTAATGGATTTCCTTTCAACATATTCAATATCAAACTCACTGAGAAGCATGACTCATTTAGCTAGTCTACCTGTGAGGGTAGCTTAACTGAGCAAGTATTTCAGAGGGTCAATTTTAGCAATTAGACATGTAGTATGAGCCAACATATAGTGTCACAATTTTCACGAAGAAAAAACCACTGCAAGGCAAGCCTTCTCTATAGTAGAGTATTTTATTTCATATGAGACCAAAGTTTGACTAATGTAATAGATAGCCCTTTCTTTCTTGTACTGATCTTCTTAAGCCAAAAGGATATCCAATGATGTATCCGTAGCAGATATGTATAGTATGAGTTGATTTCCATGAATGTGAGGCATCAAGATTGGTGGGTTCACAAGATACTGCTTGATTTGTGTGAACCCCTCATCACATTCTTTATTCCACTGATAAGTCACACCCTTATGTAAAGTCTTGGTAAATAGTTGTGACTTGTCCGCTAGTTGAGAGATAAAACACTGGATAGACTACAGTCGGCCTTGAAGTCCTCTCATTTGTCTGATATTTTTAGGTGGTGGCATTTCTTGAATAGATTGTACTTTTGTAGGATCTACTTCAATACCTTTGGCCGAGATGATATAGCCAAGTAACTTACCAGATGTTATGCCAAATGCGCATTTCTTAGGATTGAGCCTTAGACTGAATTGTTCCATACGATCTAGGATAGGACCTAGATCAGCAAGATGTTTCTTTCGGTGCATGCTCTTAGCCAAAGTGTCATCCACATAATTTTCCATTGTTTTATACATTATATCATGAAATATAGTGGTAACTACTCTCTGATATGTAGCTCTGGCATTTTTGAGTCCGAAAGGCATGACATTCCAACAAAAGATGCCCCAGGCACATGTGAAAGCTATTTTCTCTTGGTCCTCTGGCACAATCTTTATCTGGTTATAACCAAAGAAACCATCCATTAATGAGTACATTTCATACCCAGCTGTCATATCTACGATCATATCAATATTAGGTAATGGAAAATCATCCTTAGGACATGCCAAATTTAGGTCTCTGAAGTTTGTGCAGACTCTTATAGATTTATCATGTTTGGACACTAGAACAATATTAGAGATCCATTCTGCATAATCAATGACTCTAATAAACACTGTCTTAAGCAATTTCTCTAATTTAGCTTTGACAAGTAGAGCTACGTGTGGATGCATTTTGCGAAGCTTCTGCTTGACAGGCTTAACACCTAGTGCAATGGATAGATGATGCATGATTAGATTAGGGTCTAATCTAGGCATATATGAATATTTCCATGCAAAGTTAATATTTTTCTTTCTGAAGAATGTGATGAATTCCTCTCTTTCTGCCTCTGATAGGGATTGTGCCAAGTGAATAATCTGAGGTTCTGCCTCTATACCCAAGTTGATAGGTTGAGTTAGTTCAATAAGAATAGATGATCTTTCCTGAAAATGACTTAGAAGCGCATCAAGTATCTCATCTTCGGGTGCCTCGAAGAGGTTTTCACCTTTGGATACGTCTTTTATTTTGACTATTTTAGGCTCTGATACTACCACAATGTGGTTTTCACCATCAGAGCACCTATTTTTTCTTCTTTTTATTTTGCGACTAAGATACTTGATGTCAGCCTCAGTCATGTTGACACTTGCTTCACTGGTAGGAGATGTTATAGGTTCGACAGCATGTAGGTAACAAGCAAGAGCGTAATCATTCTAAAACATAAGGACTTCATTAGATGGGGAGGTAGAGTTCCATTCTATAAGCTCAGGATGGTGAAGTGAAAGAGGAGTGATAGGTTCAAGTGTATTCACAGTATAATCATCAAAGGCATGGACAAGTAAGTCGAGACCCAAAGCAATCTCATCCAAAGGTATAGTCAAATTCCTTTGATTCCTAACGACTGTAGTAGATGACATGTCAACACCTAGGGAGTCAAACTCATGTGACCCTACACTAGACCATTCACCTACTTCAAGAAGGTTTTCATATGCATTTTTTGTATTTGTATCTCTTTCAGAAGTGGCATATGACAAGTTATCAAACTCATATTCATGGGAGTCCATTTCATCATTAGGTCTCATGTCAAGAACGTGAGTAAAATCAACTCTTTGTCCCCAGTTGGGATGAGTTCTACCTAGAACTTTTGCTATGGTCAAATGAGTACTTATTGACCTAGGTACCTCAGTAGTGTTTGTATCATCACTTGACTCTTGTGTAAGGAGAAGTGACTGAAATTCCTGGTCAAACTGTTCTTGAAAGTGTGGTGGTATGAATAAATCACTCTGATGATTAGGGTTTAGAGTATATATGTCTTTCCACTCTTCATAAGTTAATGGAGCGATTGAAGTGGTGGTGTGAAAATTGTTGTCAGTGTCTACAGTATTGACACATGGTACAAAGTTATCTGGTTCAACAAAGAATGCTGCCAGGTCTGGTGGAATAGGATAAGGAAAAGTATACTCATCAGAGTTGTCTTTAGGTTCTGAAACTTGAGGTGTTTCCTCAGATGTTGGTTTCTTATCTTCTCAAGGTATAAACTTGTCTATTCCCAATTGGAATGTGAATTTCTAGAAGCCTATACCTGTAGAGTCACTTTTTCTGCGACCAATAGCTTCAAGTGGTGCAATCAATCCCTTATGATTCACACCAATGGGACCATCTCCTTTATAGCCAAAACGTTGCATAATAGATAACCTTTACCATATTTCTCAGGTTTCATGTCATAAGGAGGAGTATTTTTAGATTTGTCTTCTCCTTTATAGATCCAAGCTTTGATAGCTTTGTTTTCAGCTTCTTCTTCTAATGGTACTATGGCTTGTACAAAGGTACCACCATACTTTTTTGGAGGAGAAACCATAGAAGGTTTAGTGTTCTCAAAATTTCTCCCAAAAGAACAAGAAGACAAAGGCAAATATTTAATAGATAATATAGGTCCAATCTGATATCCTCCCATATCAATTTCTTTGAGAGTCAAGTTCTTTTCCATTTCTTTTAATTTATCCTCAAGGATTTCAATAGATTCTCTATTGGTAGGCACAAGGATGTCAACAAATTTTGTGAGGGCATTGCAATCATAGCATGTATTAGCAGGTATAGTCACTTCAGAGCCTTGGAATGGGAACTTAATGCACTAATGGTATGTAGAAGGGACAGCTTGCATTTCATGAATCCATGGCCTTCCTAGTAGGATGTATGCCAAAGGGATGTCAAGCACTTGACAGATAACATCACGTTCAATAAGACCAACTCTAATTGGCAAAAAAACTAAACCCTTGGATTTACGTTCTTCCTCATCATAGGCTTTTATGGTTATCTTTTTGCGAGCATCAATGCGCTCTTTTCCATAGCCTAACTCAATAAGGAAACTAGCAGAGCAAATATTTAGGCTAGCACCGTTATCTATGAGAACACGGCGAACATGCTTGGGACCAATCATGACTTCAATGTGTAGAGGATTATTATGCGGGTGACTCAAAGAATGGTCATCTTCCTCAGAGAAAGACAAGTAATGTGGGGAGGTCA
>MU226363.1:95624-118386 GCA_018584345.1 Thuja plicata | reverse complement strand
ATCTCTTAATAGAGTGCACACTTAACAGTGTTGCTAAAGCTTCAAATGAAGTAGATCTTAACAGGTCTCCACTGTAATACTCCTAACAAGGTAGGTCATCAGAAGTGACCAAATTGTAAGCCTTAACTAGCCCCTTCTTATCTGCAGATAGTGAAGTTTATGGGTAACAATCCCCACCGCAGTTTTTACTTCCTTAACAGGAGTTTTCTGCGATATCATATCTTGTGTCATGTGTTATCTATTTTCATGAATGTTTCTATTTTTATAATTTCATATACATAAAGAAAGATGAACAAGTAGATAAGATAAATTATAAAATGATGACTAAGGGTTAATGGGCTAACCAAAGAAAATTTTTAGAGGTACTGATTCACCCCTCCCCTCTCAGTACATCATCTCAATATAATTCCAATTATATATATATATATATATATATATATATATATATGACTGATATAGTAACAAATATATATAAATATCTTAATATCAATATTATGCAGATTCGATAAGTGAGACTTGTATTGTTTGTTGTATATACTTGTCCTCAATCAAATGATTATTGAATATAAATATAGAAGACATGATGATATAGAGGCATGTCTCTTTGAAGCGACATGACTCTATATAATCATGTCTTTTCAATATCCAAATTAATCGCATGAAACCAAAATATTAATCGGTGTTACCAACTTACAACTGATGCCTTTTATAAATAATGATCATTTTATTATATGCAATCGGTTATATACTAAACATGTCAATCGGTAATAGTAATTAATACACGATCGGTGATGCCCCATCACCTGATCGATATTAATGCTAAATCGACATCAAACATATATCAAGTAGACCGATAACAATCGGTATTTATAATAAACCTATATCAATCGGTATTTTATATATAAGATGTTATTTGATTAAATCAATATCAATCGGTATGTTATATTAGTATTAATATTATTTATTTTATCAACTATATTATACATTGTATATGCATATTAATATATATAATAATATCATTATTATTATATATATTAATATGCATATATAATGTAGAATAATATTATCTCATATTATTTTATCTAATCAATGCTACATAACAATATTATCAATCCAAGGTTATGGCGAATAGAATGAAAAATATTCTGTAAAATATAATATTTGAGGAGCAAAGTGGTTTTACTCCAGATAGATCAATCTATGAAGGGACTATAGTTGCCCACAAGATAATTCATACACTACAGTAGAACAAGCTTGAAAAAATGATGGTTAAACTAGATATAAAGAAAGCCTATGATGCAGTCAATAGGAGTTTTATGATCAAAGTCTTAAGATGTTTTGGCTTTTGTGAAGAATGGATTAAATGGGTGGAGAGCTACATCACTACTCCTAGATTTTTAGTATTAGTCAATGGAAGTCCACAAGGATTTTTTAAATCCACTAAAGGAATATGCCAAGGAGATCCCATCTCTCCTTTCCTTTTTATCATTATGGCTGAAGTGCTAGGACGGCTAATAAGGAGTAAAAGAAATCTTGGAGAATGGAAAGGTATTAAAATGAGCAGAGATTTGGATCCCATCACACATTTACAGTTCACTGATTACACCAATCTGGTGGGTGAGGCATCTTTGAGGGAATCATGGGTTATAAAAAGAACCTTGGATTTATTTAGAAATGCATTGGGGTAGTGCATAAATTGGCACAAATCTAAAGTCTATTTCTACAATGTGGATCTCTGTAAGCAAAGAGAGATTTGCAGAATTGTTAGTATAAAGGCAAGCAAACTTCCAAGTAAATATCTTGGAATACCATTATTCAAAGGGGCATCCAAGGCTAACCTATGGAAGGAATTAGTGGGGAAATGTACAAAAAGATTAGAAGGGTGGAAGAGTAAATGGCTTACCTTTGCCGGAAGAATTCTCCTACTTAAATCTATAGTCAGTGCTATCCCAATTTTTTCAATGATGTGTCTCAAGATACGTAAGAAGATTATACAACTTATAAATGGAAGAATGAGGAAATTCCTATGGAACGGGAAGAATGAGGAAGACAAATGGCCTTTGACTGCATGGCAAAAAATATGTAAAACCAAAGAAAAAGGAGGTGTGGGATTAAGAGATTGGAATCTAATGAATGAAGCCCTAGTTGCAAAATTTATTTGGAGTATGTATCAACATCCAAATCTATTATGGGTTAAATTACTCAAAGCAAAATATCTCGACTCAATGACAAATGAACGGATTCTTACCACACCAAATCCACCAAAAGGTTCTGCAGTCAGGAACTTTATTATTAGCTGCCGATCAGTTATAACACAGCATATAACTTGGCAAATTGGAAATGGAGAAAATGCAAATTTCTAGGAAGATTCCTGGAATGGTTACCCAGTCCTTGATCAAAACCCTGAATACCAGGAATTGAAGAATATCTGTGTGGCTAACTGGGGATCTCAGCTGAATTCATATATAGAGAAAAAAATAGAGCCCTTTCGGAGAGGCATGGGATTGGAAAGATATTAATACTCTAAGATTAAATTGTCAGCAGACTCAAATGATTAAGTGTGCATATTAACACAGAAAGAGATAAGATCAAATGGTGTGCAGAAACAAGTGGAAAATATTCAGTGAAACTGGGATATAAATTTCTAGAAATAGAAAATGAAATTGATGAGTGGCCAATAAGACTTTTATGGTGCAAAATTTGCCTACCTAAGGCAGGGGCCTTTGCATGGCTTTCTATAAGAGACCGAATTCTTACCAGAGTGAGGAGACAAAAATTTGGAATAATGGGGCCCACAAGATGCTTATTGTGTGAAAAGGAGGAGGAGGATACAAATCATATGATGTTAACATGTGAATTTAAATCCTAGTGCTTGGAAATGCTTCAAAGAAATTTAGGTTGGATGGGGCCATTACCTAATAAGCTAATTGATGTATTCAGATGTTGGCCCACACCACCTATGAAGTCAAATTTTTCCTCAGCATAGATCACTAGCCCCTCCATCCTCATATGGGAGATTTGGAAGGAAAGAAATAGATGGCTATTTCAAGACAAGAAAGAATATGTTACAAGAATCAAGAACATAATTAATAATGCTATTGAAGAAATGGTCAATGCTAATGCAACCAAAACTGAAATATCAACACAATTCACAACTATGGACCAAAATTTACAATGAGTATGGCCTAGATTAAAATGCAAAAATGGTCAAATGAATAACAATAGAAAGGAAGCACGCAAAAAGTGAAATGAAATCAGATGGATAGTTCCTGAAGTGGGATGGACCAAGGTAAATTTTGATGGGGCAACAAAGGGCAACCCAAGACCTTCAGGAGTTGGTATTATAGTAAGGGATCACAGGGGAGAAACTATAGCTTATGGACCTCAAAAATTGAAGGAAGGGACAAATAATGAAGTAGAGGCAAATGCAGCTCTTATAGCAGTTAGGATGGAAATTTCTTTAGGAGTTTGGAAAATACATTTAGAAGGGGATTCACTGGTCATTATAAATGTGATTAAGAATGGTGTAATAGAGGCATGGCACTTGCAAAGGCTAATACAAAATATTGCTAATTTTCTACAGAATTTTGAAGAATTTTGAATTTCACATACATAAAGTGAAGGCAACACTGAAGCTAATATCTTATCAAAATGAGCTGTTAATTTTAAAGTGGCGGGAGAAGTGGCTTTTGAAATCTTCCAATCAATGGATATGTTATTTGCATAACCTTTCAATAATAATGATATCACACTGATGTAAGCCAATATAAGTATGACATTTAAATTATAACAAGGATGACGACACAAATTTCACATGTAATATGGTGTAGGGTATGAGCTGGCGGTTATGACAGAGAATGTCATCCTCTCTTCATGATGAAATTTAGATAAATTGAGTGATGGATGCAACTTTAAAGGAAAGTTGGGAGTTTCGGCGGCATCAAAGACATAGTGGATGTGATGGTTATTTCAATGAAATGAAATCCCACATGCGAAGTGATGTCGTGGGTGATGCGGAGAGTCCCGCTTTAGAAAAACATTTAATGCAGCATGATGAACAGGACAGTTGGAAGCCACAATACATCATGAAATGATGTTTGATAGCCTTTAAACACCATACTAACATATTATTTTACCACAACACTGAGCATTTTGGATTGAGGTTTTTGTTTGTGGAATTTGTGTATTGCAGGTTGAAGCAGAGCGGAGCGACAATGCACACAAACTTTACAATGGAGACAAAGAGGCAAATGAAATCTTTTTATGGCGCAGCAAGCAGAGAGAGAATTTTTGGATTGTTAAAGATCAAAACAACTGAGATGGTGGATGCAGTTTTAGGCGTGTTGGGTTCAAAATTTCAAGAATTTTTCTTAATATGAAGGGATAACACTACAATCATTTCAATGGTGATTGCATGGGGGCTCGATCTAGGAGAACCCGTCGAAGTTGTGAAGTGGGTTGCAGAAGCTCTGTTTGCAGAGGACCTTTTAGGTAGCCTTGAAACCATTCTGGAATGGGCCGAGCCAGGCATCGGGTCAGATTTTTTTGAGTGCTTTGCGGATGAAATTAAGGCAAAAGAATACAGGAAGGTGCCTTTTATTCGCTGGATTAGACTAGAAGGCAATGCAGATTATTAAAAATAGATGAGTGATGAATGGGGGAAAATAAAAATGGAAATTCTTAAGAATGAAGACCTTACAGCGATGATGGACAGAATTCACACTGGTGCAATTCTGCGAAAGGTGAGGACAAATCTCGTGCATACGGCAAGGAATTTTGATGAAGGAGGAAAAGCTCTGTAAATTTTTTGTTGAACACCCGCATATGATAATATAAATTGATGTAAATGAAGAATAGTTTTCTGTAATGGATTTAAAGTTTGTAAGGTCAAAGTGTTATAGTTTGTAGGTTCTGATGTTGTAAACTCTGATAAGAAATAGCTGCCATTTTTTGTAAGGCTTAAGTAGAGCAGGCAGATTTTGTTCATGGCCAAGAGGCCCTCCAAGGATGTATGTCTTTATAATTTTTATATGTAAATTTTACAATATTAATAAAAATATCATCAATTACCGAGCAAAAAAAATATATTATCAATTCAATGATGTTTATTTAATTCAATATTATAAAGAGATAATGTTAAATATGTATATTAATATATATATAGTAGTAATGTCCATTATTATTATTATTATTATTATTATTATTATATTAATATATTAATATATTATTTATTTATTTTCTCAAAATATTATGTTCATTTTATCTTATCAAAGTTATAAACATCAACACTCCATCTTAGCTAGGGAAGATAACAATAAGTTCATAAATTGTGAAAGTTTGTTCTCAGGTGGATTGCCTCCATTGGTGATTCTATCCACAATTCTTAGGTGGATTGCCTCCATCAATGATTCTATCCACAAGTTCTCATGTGGATTTCCTCCATCGGTGATTCTATCCATAAACTCATGAGCTTTAGTGTGGATTTCCTCCATCGGCAATTCTATCCACAAGTTCTCGTGTGGATTGCATCCATCGGCGATTCTATCCACAAACTCATGATCTTTAGTGTGGATTGCCTCCATCAAAAATTCTATCTACAAGCTCTCATGTGTATTTCCTCTATCGGTGATTCTATCCACAAACTCATGAGCTTTAGTGTGTATTGCCTCCATTGGCAATTCTATCCACAAGCTCTCGTGTGGATTGCCTCTATCGGCGATTCTATCCACAAACTCATGAGCTTTAGTGTGGATTGCCTCCATCGACAATTATATCCACAAGCTCTCATGTAGATTTTCTCCATCAGTGCTTCTATCCACAAGCTCTTGTGTGGATTTCCTCCATCGACAATTTTATCCACACACTCATGAGCTTTAGTGTGGATTCTCTCCATTGGCGATTCTATCTACATGTTCCTATCTGTTTAAATCATCACAAAATATCTATTACAATAGAAAGTTATTGTAATATCATCACCTTCTAATAACTTTAACAAATACAAGTGATAATCATTTGGAAGTCATCACTTCCTTATGATTTACACATGATCCATATAGTTATAAAATAACATTAATATAATAATCAATAATCATGTCAAGTTTACCTCAGAAGTGTTCTTATCTTTATCAGTGAACTCCCTCTCACTCATAAGGTATCTTGAATTTCTTTTAGAATACATATTTCTATGAATATACATTTGAATTATTGACTTCATCAAGGGAAGATTGCATTCTAAGTCTGTTAGGACACTTTCTTGTAGTGTAGCCATATTTGTCGCATCTAAAATATTGCATTGTAGAGAAGTCTCTAGGTTTCTTGAATGGTTGTTGATCATATGAATTCTTTCCCTTTTTCCTTTTTTGAACTAGTGACAAGAACCTGAAAATCTTCATTTTTATATTCCATGATTCCTCTAGATGTTAGGTTATACTCTTCTTGGATGTAGTCATCTTTTTGTTCGATCAAATTTGGGGAGTTTGGTGCACACACTTACTCCTTGTCTAAATTTTTCCCATGAGATAGGGAGCCCCTTTAGAGTTATAATAGTTAAATCCTTATTGTCATAAATGTGACCAATTGAAGAGAGTTGATTCCTTAATTTTGTTATCCTCATAAAATATGAAGTGATAGTCTCTCCTTTATTCATTTTAATATTAGAGAGTTGATTTTTAAGGGTAAGAATTATGCTGGTGTTGTTGATCTCAAACATGTTTTCCAAGGCTTTGAACATGTCATATGTGGAGTCTAACTTTGTGATGATAGGTATTAGATGATTTTTCACTACATCTACTAATAATTTTATTGCTCTAGTATTGTCTTTTTCCCATTGACTCTGCTCATCATTTCCATTAGGTTTAAGAGGATTTTCTATTTTCATCTTTAGCTCATTCTTCCTTAATACAAACATCATTTAAAGTTTCCACAATTCATAATTGGAAGCACCTTCAAGTCTATCTTCTAGTCTCATTCCATTTTCCATTCTATAGGTACAATATTTTCAAAAAATCTGATCTTGATCTTCCTTCAATCTAATCGGATCTTCGTTCAAGCGGTTTAGGATTTAATGAAGGAACTGGCTATAAAACCATGTTGAATTTAGATCATAATATATGGCTTTTAAATTTTCTTATATAACCTCAATATATGTAATATATTTAATCACTATATATACATACATACATGTGTGTGTGTGTGTGTGTGTGTGTGTGTGTGTTAATATCAATATTATGTAGATTGGATAAGTGAGACTTGTATTGTTTGTTGTATATAATTGTCCTCAATCAAATGATTATTGGATATAAATATAGAAGACATGATGATATAGAGGCATGTCTCTTTGAAGATACATGACTCTATATAATCATGCCTTTTCGATATCCAAATTAATCGCATGAAACCAAAAATATTAATCGGTGTTACCAACTTACAATCGATGTCTTTTATAAATAATGATCAGTTTATTATATGCAATCGGTGATGTACTAAACATGTCGATCGGTAATAGCAATTAATACACAATTGATGATGCCCCATCACTCGATCGGTATTAATGCTAAACTGACATCAAACACATATCAAGTAGACCAATAACAATCAATATTTAATTAAATCAATATCAATTGGTATTTTATATATAAGATGTTATTTGATTAAACCAATATCAATCAGTATGTTAAATGAGTATTAATATTATTTATTTTATCAACTATAATATAAATTGTATATATATATATATATTAATATATATAATTGTGTATGAGGAATTCTTCAATATATTGAGAGCAAGCTCAAACATGAAAACATTAGTGGGTTAGCACATAAGATTGATTCAAAAGCATGTAAAAGAGCAAGCAAGCAACAAAAGAACTCAACATAACATCAGATTGCGCTAAAAATAAGTAACAATGCACCCTATTTTACTCATTTTGATTTGCTCTTCTTGATAGGATGTAGGTGTGCTCTCTCAAACACACAAAATACAATGGATCCCAATGCCAATGCAAGATTGATTAGATGAAAGAATTCAAGAACTAGTATAAGAAACTAGTCTCAAATCTTTCAAAAAGATGATATTCTAAGCTAGTTATGAACATGATATGCATATGCCAGATGGAAACCAAGATTAATTCACCAAATTAAAGCCTAGCATGTGATATCTAAGTGATTTAAGCATGAACTAGAAGCATATGAAAACATGAAATCTATAACTATGAACGTCTAAATGCAAAATAGCATGATAACAATACAAATTGAGAGATGCAAAATGGAGAGGAGAAGGCCTCTATTTTTGGAAAGAGGAAGAGGCTTGGATGAAGTGGCACCTATGTGGCATCCACATAAGAGCCACATAAGGGACACATAGACTTGAAAATATGGCCAATTTTGAGTCAAAATTGGCATTTAATATTGAGTAGCTGAATATTTCAAAAGGGGAGACAAAGTTGTAAGAAGAAATTAAAGAGGAATGGGTGCCCATTTTGGAGAGAATTTATCCATGTGGGTGAGCATTCCATTAGCCTTAAAAAGGTTAGGAATCACCCATTAAGCATGGTTAGACGATAGTTAGGTGGGGAAGTATACTTAGGAAATGAGGTGATGGGAGTAGGGTAGGAATAGGGTAGGTTTTAGGGTAGGATTAATAGGTTCCTAGCTAGGGTTTTAGAGTATTATTCAAATCAAATTTGAATAAATTATGGTTTAGAAGAATTAGGAAAATTGAGGATTTAATAAATGAAAATTTATTAAAAAGGGAATTTCATAAGACATTAGAATAGTATTTAAACTATTGATAAATGAAACTATTTAATTGATTGAATTAAATAGTTAGAAGAATAAGAGGGAAAATAATATTAATAATGATATTAATATTTTTTTGGACATCTACATTTTGCCTCTCTTTGACATGGTGTCGCAAGTGACGTTTCATCAAAGACAAGAAAATGAGTTGCCCCAGAGGAAGAGGGTTTCTAGGAGTCGTGCTTAAGCAATGACGGTACAGGGTTGTGCCCTCTTGAGAAAAGAACACAATGAAGACAACGTTGTGGAATTTTCTCAAAAAAGGATGCAATGGGCAGGAGGAAGAGAGAGGAGGGAATAAATAGAAGCCTTCTAAAATACAATTAAGAATGCAGGTAAGAATGTTAATGCAAATGAAATGAATGCAGCTAAAAAGCACTGGGGATCCATTTGTGTGAAAAATATGGAGAGCACATTCGATTTTGATATTGCAATAGGAGGTATGTGTCAGGTGTTAGAAAACACAGATGACAAGATTCCTTTGCATATACTAGACGCTCAAACAAAAGCACACTGCAAAAGACACATGTATCAGTAGAAACCAATCACAACACACCAACATATAGTAGATCAAGATAGTGGTGACTAGGTTTAAACTAACACAAAAAGATAAAATCAATAAAGAAGGCCTCATGTCCAAGCAGTCATTCGGTCCAAAGTTCTTGCCATGAACAGGATTGATGTGATGAAGGATTTGATAGGCCGACACCGGAAGGATGCATCCTAACAGGCGGAGATTGGATTTGATTTGATAAAAGAGATATTCACTGGAAAAAGCTATGAACAGGATGGGGAGCAAGGACAATCGGTCGTAGAATTGATTTGGTGAAAAACATTTTCGCAGGTGCAGGAGTTGAAACATTGCTGAAAACTAAGATCTAGAATGATACGGAAAGGATGAAGTGTTTATTGTATGATTTTTGAGAATATATGATGTTTTTGGAATTTTTGAAATTTTTTTAGATTTGTGAATTTTTTTTTTATGTTTTTGAGATTTTTATGTGTATTCAAGCTGGACAATAGGACGATTTATACAAAAATATACACGGGGGGGGAGAAAAATGGGGGGAAATTTTTTTAGGGAAAACGGGGGCTATAAGAGGGTCGGGGGGCTTAAGGAAGGTCATTTGTGAATAGTGAATAGTGAAATTAGATCTCTGGAGTGAAAAGATGGCTGACGAGAGGATGAAGGGGCAGTTGGGGGAGCGCATGCGCACACATGGGAGGCTCGCCGAGTGACCGGTGCCGGTGAGTAAGCTATCCGAGACCTCACATTTATTGTTATGGAAGTTATTTATTACTTTGGGGGGGTCTAAGGGTCATTAATGAGGGAAAAAGACATTTTAGACCAAAGACGCCGGTTCTCAAATCGGCGTCTGCGAGGACGTCGATCCCTAGATCAACATCTTCGTAGACGTCGATCCCTGAATCGGCGTCTCCGAAGATGATGGTGCCAGATCAGTGTCTTCAAAGATGCTAGAACTAGACCCGCATCTTTGAAGATGGTGGTCTACAAGAAAGGATGTCGGAGACGCCAGTGTATGAACTGGCATTTCTGGCTGAACCGGCGTCTGCGCCTAAAAGGGCAAATGCTGAGAGGGAGGGAAACAGAGGGACCCGATGGGGGTCGAGGATGGGTTGGAAAAATACCTAGGGACAAGATGCCCCACTTTGAGAGGGTTTAGACTAGGACTAGAAGAAAAGGTGACTGACATGGTGGATTTCTAAAATTTTTGTAGGAGCAGTTCCCACCATTGGGATCGCAAGAGCATTGGCCTCCTACCGTGGAGTTGGAGGTGCAGCTTATGGAGGATGGCTGGGGGTTATTAGTTGTATTTGGGTTGGACTATGTGCCTCATTGGCCTAGGCTACGGGTGCACAATGGGATGATGACCGCATTGATTGAGCGGTGGCACAGTGATACCACCACATTTCACCTGCCTACTGGAGAGGTGACCATCACCTTGGAGGATGTCTGGTGGATCCTTTAGATACCCATCCAAGGGGTGATTCCTCAGTACCCATTGGAGGATAGTGACCATTATATGGAGATTGCTTTTAGGCAGCCGATGAGGCAGATTCTGACATACCGGACCTGGATACCCTAGCAACCAGCAGTTGATAGGAGATTACGGCGGATATCTCTGTATCTGGCGGGATTTATCAGGGGATGCATGTTAGCTGATCTGGCGAGACATGGTTTTGGCATGGGATGGTCATGGGTGCTAGAAAGATGCTAGAGGAGGGGACCTCTTATTTTTGGGGGTATGTTATCTTAGGACAGCTATACCATGATCTACACATGGCTGCATATCGCGGGGCATGCAACATGGGTATTGGAGTGACCTTGATGTTAGTTTGGGCTTGGGAGCACATTGCAGTGTTCCAATCTATGAGAGTTCAAGAGGCATGACAGCCTGGGGAGCTCTATGCCTGCAAATATAGGCTTCCCTTGAGATACACCTCCGTCGGCCAGACTAGATATTGGCGGTGACTCCTAGATGAGGTACGGGTTTTCTGTTGGACCCCATACAAACTATGCGAGCCATGGGGGGATATGGACTAGGTGGCAGGAATGGAGGATGAGTTTGAGGACTTTCTATACCTATCATACGTTAAGACCAATTGTTTTCTACTAGGGTGGACCATCCACCAGATAGAGAGGTATAGACCATCTAGGGTCATGCGACAGTTTGGGCTGTAGTAGGTAGTGATGGTAGGGGATGCCTTACATCCTCATGTCACCAGGGAGGTAGGGACATGGGGGAGGTACACAGATGCTCTTACAATGAGGGCATCCTAGAGGGACATGGTATGGATTGATTTTGTGGCGCATCCTAACGTCACAGATGCAGGGATGACTCTAGAGTACACAGCATGGTGGGCTGCTCACACACCATTGCATCTTACAGACACCACTCAGGTGATTGCTCATGAGAAACTGACAGGGGATGTGGATGTGGATGGCAAGATAGATATAGGAGATGCCCTAGAGACCTTAGTAGCAGGTCAGAGGAGGAGACCACAAAGACGAGTGAGACCTCAGACAGAGGCACAAGCAGGGGCAGGGAAGGATCAAGGGCCACAATGGCCCCCACCAGTATAGGTATAGGTGTATCCACAGGTACAAGTATAGGCACCACTAGTGCCACCACAAGTATAGGGGCCACAAGGGCCACCCGCAGGATACGTAGAATAGGAGACCCATGATACTGTCATCGCAGAGTGAGACATTATTTAGACAGAGTGCACAAGATTGTGAAGTTTACTGGACATGGCAGTGATGTCTGAGATGAGCCTCCACACTAAGATTTCTTGAATATAGGGGTTACTGACTACGGAGACAGCACGGGCTGACATGGCTGAGGGTTCACTGGATACCCTACAGGGTAGAGTTGATGGTGAGGAGTTTTCCATGGTCGACCTGACTCGGGATGTGGTAGAGTTGCATACTAAGATAGGTACCTTGACAGGCCAGTTGGATAGCTTGACCTTGTAGATGGAGCAAGCTATGGAGCAGATTTTGGCATTAACCTCAGAGAGGGATGCAGCACTGTGACAGGCGGAGACTTACAAGGCTGAGCATGATATCGCCAGATAGGTAGTTGTTGCAGGTGGGATTAGGTAGGTTGTGGCTGAGGCATTCATAGCTCATAGAGATGCGAATAGGCTAGGCAGAGAGGCTTCCCACTATCGAGCATTGTATCATCAACTAGTTCCTGAGGGACAGAGACAAGATTACTCTGAGAGGTCTTGTTCTTAGAGCACAGTGTGGACTTCGACGTCACAGGGATCAGTGGGCATGCCACCACAGCTGCCATAAGAGCAGGGAGTGGATCCTCACAGCCACCGACATGATTCAACAAAGGATCATGTGACACACATTTTTGCATTTTGAGATATACATGTATATTGGCACTGAGGTGCACGTAATGTATTCTCATTGATGACATTTGGTATATATATGATCGATGAGGACTCTTATGATGCTTATGATGTATGATGTACATATTGTGATCTATATGATGCTCTGATGTATATGCCTATATGATTACTAACATTTGATGCTTGCGGGATGTGATGCATATGTATGTCACATTAAGTATGCAGGATGGTTTCATGATTATGCATATATGATGTATGAATTATGTAGGATGGATGATGCTTATATATATATGATGTACTGACGTGTGTGGATGCAGGATGTGATGTGTTTTTATGATGTATGCAATATATATGTTGATATTTTATGAGTATGTATAGGAATGCCAGGTGAATCTAAATGATGTTTTAACAAATACAAGACTAAAATGAATCTAAATGAATTAATTATGCAAGCGGTACATGAATCTAAATTTTGTAGCAATGTGAGATGATAAAATGAATCTGAAATGGATTTAACAATGCAAGATGATAAAATGAATCTAAAATGGATTAACTATGCAAGCTAAATAATGGATTAATAATGCAAAGTTCTAAAATGATACTAACTATGCAAGTAAATGATTGACTTGATGATTAATGGCTCTTTGATTGGGATCCATTGTATTTTGTGTGTGTCACAATCAACTGATAAACTAGACAGGTGGACTATGGAGGATCAGGCATGGAATGTTAGCAGGACGACGACTCAGGATGTTAGCACGAAGGCGAGAAGATGGAATGTGTCACGAATATACAAAAATCAAACTAAGCAATTAATTACAAGTGATTAACTACAATGATTATGTACAAAGGTTTTTGGTGAGGTTTGATTGGATCATGTTGTTTGTCTTCATGCACGTGATAGTGTAGTATGTTGATTGATTAGTTCAAGAGGAAAGATACATCCTATGAGAACCCAAAGATGATGATGATCTAGATTTAATTTGACGAGAGTAAATATACATCCTCAATAAACTCATTTTTAGAAAGATGTGACTTGCCAAGTTGATTGATCAAATGTGCACTACAAGCAAATTGTAGAACCAACGTAGGATTTTAATAGTGCAATTGTATTGTAAAAGGAGAAACTTAGGATATGAGAAACATACAGGACTGAAGCTTAGGGTTTGGGATAGTAAAATGCATGGACAATAATATACACGATTATGTGTACAAAAGCTCAGGATATGAGATAGGAGGATCTATATGGACTAGTGCTTATGATATGCGAACACCAAAGGAATATAGGAAATGCGGAGATTAGTAGAGATGTGGTGCTGGTGATGGAAGAAAATGAGATTTTGATAGATAATGGAACAGTCCATTATGTGTGACGCCTGTTGCGAGGTTTTCATCACCCATACTTGTCCAAGGTGCTTGATTGCCATGTTTTCACCATTGGATGAAATTTTTCTCTTTATTTTTCTTTTTGATTTTTTTGGATTTTTTTTATTTTTTTGATATTGCCCAAGTGCCTGTTTACAAGGTTTTCACTGGGACAACCATTTTTTAGCTTCATTTTTCTTCATTTTAGAGATTTTTTTAAGACTATTTTATATTGTTTTTGTGCTTTCTTCAGGACTTTTTATACTTTTTATGGATTTTCTCAGATAACTGGAATGAACCACCGGCCGTCAGGCATAGAAGCACCTAAGATGAATGATGTTGATAGGATCATTCAATGGTTCTCCTTCTGGGGTGGAGAGTTGATATGCCCCAGAACTAAAACATGCAGTGACAACATATGGGCCTTGCTAGGTGACTTCAAACTTTCCTTTCTTTTCCCGATCAGTACCCACTTTTTGATTTTCCTTTAGCACAAGGTCACCTACCTAGAACTAGCATGGGTGGACCTTCTTTTTATAGTTCCTCTTGAATCTATTTTGGTAAACAATCAAGTGATCATAAGCTTGCTGGCACTTTTCATCTAGTAGATCAAGCTGTGCCAGTCATGCCACTCAGTAATCTTCATCATTAATCAGGCCTCTTAGTGATACTCGGAGGGAGCGTAGTTCAACCTCAATTGGTAAGACTGCTTCGACACGATAGACTAGGGAGTATGGAGTAGTTCCAATAGGATTATGGTAGGAAGTGTGATATGCCCATAGGGTAGGGTTGATTTGGAGATGCCAGTCATGACTAGTATCATTGAAAATTTTCTTGAGGATTTTGAGGATGGTTTTATTAGTTGCCTCAGCTTGGCCGTTACCTTGTGGGAAATATGGGTTGGAGAAATGGTGATGGATACGAAGGCGAGCACAGAGATTACTAACATGTTGATTTTCAAATGGTGTACCGTGATCTATGAAGATGGTGGAGGGTATGCCAAAGTGGCAAACAATGAGATAGAGGATGAATTTGGATATCTGGACGCCAGTAGTGAGTGTAAGCGGAATTGCCTCAACCCACTTTGTAAAGTACTCCGTTGTTATGATTATGTACTTGTGGCCTTCAGACAAGAGGGGAGTGATCTTACCAATGAGGTCAAAACCCCAACAAGAGAAGGGCCAAGGAGGCGCAATAGGTCTGAGGTCCTAGGCCAGAGCATGAATCAAATTGGCATACTATTGATAAGGTAGGCACTTTTTGACAAACTCACAAGCATCATGTTCCATTATAGGCCAATAGTACCCTGTGCACAGAAGTTGCTTGGCTAGGACCATGCCACTCATGTGGGCACCACAGATTCTAGCATGTACCTCTTGTAAAGCTTGGGCGGCTTCATTTTCATCTAAACATCTAGAGAGTACGTTGTGATAGCCTGGACGATAAAGGGTATTGGCTACGAGGGGGTAATGAAATGATTTGTGAATAAATTTTTGGCATTGGGTTGCAGTGAGGTGAGGAGATATGATACCATTTTGTAGGTAAGCTTGGATATCATGGTACCAAGGGGGACTGGGGACCAACCAAGACACATATGCGATTCGATTAATCATTCTCCTAAGCGGGAGCATTAAGTTGCTCAACTAAGAATTCGTATTGCGTAGACTAATGAGGAATCTCTAGGAGGGATCCAATTGTCACCATTGCATTAAAAGCCTTATTCTGCAAGCGTGGTACTTGTGTTATCTCCAAATGGAGGAAGTGTTCTTTCAGTTTATCAACCATCTGCTTATATGGCGTTAATTTGTCATCTTTGGTTTGATACTCATCTAGGACTTGTTTGATGATGAGTTGGGAGTCGCCAAAGACATGTATATCTGTGATGTTCCATTCTATGGCCATGTGGAGTCCTAAAATTAGTGCCTCATATTTCGCAATGTTGTTTGTGCAAGGAAATCCTAATTTGCATTACATGGGGATGTAGTCACCTTGAGGTGTGACAAAAAGTATTCCTTCCCCTGCACCATGAGCTGTGTAGGACCCATGAAAGTAGAGTTTCCACATTGGTTGTTCTTCTATCATGTACAAATTCTCATCTGGAAATTCTATGACCAAAGGATATACATCTACCAATGGCGCTTATGCTAGTTGATCAGTGATGACTTTCCCTTTAATGGCTTTTTTGTCGACATACTGAATATCAAACTCACTTAGCAACATAACCCATTTTGTCATTCGACCTGTGATTGTAGTCCTAGAGAGTAGGTACTTGAGAGGATCCACCTTTGAAATGAGCTTGGTTGTGTGACTAAGCATGTAGTGGTGAATTTTTTGAGTGGCAAAGACCACTACCAGACATGCTTTTTCCATAGGAGAATAATTGATCTCATAACCTACTAAAGTCTGACTGATGTAATAAATAGCTCTTTCTTTGCCTTCATCATTTAATTGAGCAAGGAATGCCCCTAGTGCTATGGTAGTAGCAAAAATATATAGGATGAGTGGTCGGCTAGGTACAGGTGGTACCAAGATGGGTGGATTAGCCAAGTATTCTTTGATTTTGTCAAAACTCTTCTAACACTGAGGATCCCACTTGAATGTATTATCTTTTCGCAGGAGATGAGTGAATAGTTGGCACTTATCAGCTAGTTAAGAGATGAAATGGTGCACATATTGTA
The DNA here is from genome assembly GCA_018584345.1 of Thuja plicata. Lineage (NCBI taxonomy): Eukaryota > Viridiplantae > Streptophyta > Pinopsida > Cupressales > Cupressaceae > Thuja > Thuja plicata. The sequence continues at coordinate 101,662 of MU226363.1, read as the reverse complement.
GCTTTCCTTGGAGGTTGCGTAGTTGTCATAGTGTTTTTGGTGGAGGCATATCTATGATAGCTTGCACTTTCTTTGGATTGATATCTATGCCTCTTCTGGATACAATGAACCCTAGGAGTTTGCCTGATGTGACCCCAAAGACACATTTCTTAGGGTTGAGCATTAAGCAGTAGTGTCCAATTTTGTCAAAGACACATTCCAAAACATCTAGGTGATCTTCCCTTTTTACTAATTTTTCCAAGATATCGTCCACATAGTCCTCAAGGATCTTGTGAATTATGTCATGAAAAATGACAGTCATGGCTCTTTGATAGGTTGCCCCAGTGTTCTTTAAGCCAAAAGGCATCATGTTATAACAAAAGGTGCCCCAAGGGGTTGTGAATGTTGTCTTATGTTGATCTTCTTCTGCAATGTAGATCTGATTATATCTGAAAAAGCCATCCATGAGTGACAACATCTCATGTCCTACTGTGAGATCCACAATCATGTCTATGTTTGGCAAGGGGAAATCGTCTTTGGGACATGCCTTATTGAGATCTCTAAAATTTTGTACATATCCTGATTGATGTATCAGGCTTAGAGATGAGCACCATATTAGAGATCCAATCAGAATAGTCAATGGGGTGGATGATCTTGGCTTGGAGTAAGTTTTCTAGCTCTGCTTTGACAAGTAGTGCCTCTTTAGGGTGCATCTTTTTGAGCTTCTGCTTGAGAGGTTTGATGTTTGGGTCCACTGCTAGATGGTGAACCACCAAGTTGGGATCTAACCCCAGCATGTGGGAGTAAGACCGTGCAAAAATTTTGATGGATTCCTTTAATAAAGTGTCAAGATCACTTTCTTTTGCTTCAGTCAGAGATGCTGCTATGTATGTGATAGCGGGATTTTCTTTGGTACCCAGGTTGACAGGTTTTTCTTTGTCAATGAGAATCAATGATTGCTCAGGTCTGTAATCATGAATCAAAGGAAGAGGATAATATTCATCCTATGGCACCTTAGAGAGGTTTTCACCAGGGGATACGCCCTTTGTTTTTACTATTTTATGATCAAATAGCACCCCCGAGGGGTTTTCGCTAGGGGATCAATTTTTCTCTTTTTTATTTATGTTTTCTATTTCATTTTTGTGGCTAAAGTTCTCCTCTTCCCCAAAGTATTCCTTTGGGTCCAATTTGTAGACATATGTTGAGTCTTGCCCCCAGTCACTGCTTTTCTCAATTGCTCCCATGAAGCTTAGGAGTGCGTTCTCAATTTGGAACTCGTCAACGTGTATGACACTTGGTTGGTCCCAGTCTATGAGTTCAGGATGGAAAAGGGGAAGGTCAATGAAGAGTATGGAAATTTTTTGTAGGAGAGCATTGCCCAAGAAGGTTTCATCATGAAAAACATCATAATAAGATCTCACAACTTTCTCTTCTGGGATATCTTTGATGTCAGCAATTTTGCCCAGGGATGGACAAGAGGCAAAGATGTTTTCATTGGTACCCCCATTCATGTCAGAGCCCATGCCAAGGCCCAGGTACTTTTTTAGTCTGGTAGGTATAATAGGATCTTTCATTCCTTGCTCTTCATAACCAAGGCCACCTCCTTGATAGTTTCATTTTTCTGTCACCAGTTTGTGCATTGCGGGGTACTTATCTTTGAAGTAATTGAAACGACTTGTGTCCTTGGGTGGTGGATCTTTAAATAGCCATTAGTTGATGTTTGGTGTCATTTCCTGGCCATTCAAAGTACCTTTTGATATAAAAGTGGTAGAACCAAATTGTAGTGCCTTGGTTGTCTCAGATTCTGTCTTTCTTAGATTAGGTTGGCAGCCTTGAGTATGAGGATCAATTGGTAGTGCTCCAACTGCAAAGGCATCAGATAAAGTGTACTCACCACAACCTTTGCTGTTGATCTTGACCATGGACAAGGTGGAGGAGAGGATTGTTTCTGAGTTTGAATGGGTTCGAGATGAACTGGTGATAGAAGTACCAATATCGATCCTGGGACAGTGATTGGAATGTGGAAAGGATGTTTCCAATGCATTACAGTATGCGAAGGGCTTGGGATCTGTGTGGATGGTGATCTTAGTGTTGTTATATGGGAATTTGATGTAGTGATGGTAGGTGGATGGGATGGCTTGCATAGAATGAATCCATGGGCGTCCAAGGACAATGTTGAAGGGAAGTTCAAGATCAACAACATGACATAATGTATCTTGGATAATTGGGCCCACTTGAATGGGAAATGATATGGTGCCTTTAGAAGTATGCTCCAGATTGTCATATGCTTTTATTGTGATGACATCATTTGTTATATCAGCTTCAGTGCAACCCAACTATTTTATGAATTTTAGGGTGCACAGATTTAGGGTTGATCCATTATCTATCATGACCCATTTGATGGAAAAATCTTTAACCATGACAATAATGCGGAGTGGGAGATTATGATCGATTTCATCTGAGGGTATGTCTGTTGGTCTAAAGGAGACCCCACAAGATGCAGACAGGTGTCCAGCAAGGTTTTGGAATTCAGTGAGTTTGATGTCGCTGGGAACACAGGATTCTTGCAAGGCTTTATTGAGGATCTCTTGATAAGTGGGTGATGTGTGAAGAAGATCCAGGATGGAAATTTGGGCTGGAGTATTCCCTAGGTGTTCCAAAATTTTGTATTGGGTCCTAGTAGATGGAGCGGGACCGACACCTGCAACTGTTATTCTGCCTCTATGAGTGGTGATTGCACATTGGTTATCGGCACCTTTGACATGAATGACATTGACGGAGGATTGGAATTAGGATATGCAGCCGATGAGATTATCATAATTGATATATGCATTGGTATAATCCTTTCTATCAACATTTTCTTCTTGTTTACCCTTCCCTTGATCAGAGGACTGAGTAGGATTGCCTGGGCCTATGCCTGAAGTGTGTTTAGGGAGTGCATTTTGGTAAATTTTGAGGCTTGCGTTTGGTGATGATTGGGCAAGAGAGTCCACTTCAATCTCCTTGCGATCAATGAGATCCTGAATATAGTGTTTCAACTTCATGCATTTGAGGGTGGTATGCCCCTTAACATGGTGGTATTCACAGTACTCATTGTCTTTATACCAAGTTGGCTTAGGAGTTGAGTCATCAAATGGCTGTGTTTTAGGATACATGACTTGGTTAGCTTGGACCAGCTTATGGAAGATGATGTCTATAGGTTCACCCAAAGGGGTAAATGTGCATTGTGGCACATTCAAGGTGTGAGGTATTTGTTTTCCATGCAGGACTGATATAGCATTTTTCTGATTCATAGGACCTTGATAGTTGTGTTGATATGTTGTCCCTAGAGGGGGATAGATAGTCACGCCTTGAGGGTGCATGTTTTTCTGGTAAGTTGGCTGAGAATATACGAGATTAGTTTGTTGATACATGGGAGGAGGTTGAGGGTACATTGGTGATGCTTGCTAATAAGTCTGGGTAGGTGCATTAGGACTAGCTACCACAACCTGAACATGTTTGGTGTCAGTGGCTCCATCCGTTACTGTGTTCTTGTTCTTGTTCCAGTATCGAGATTGATTATTGTTATGTTTGTCAGGCTGAGATTCTTTGTAGTGCTTGATGGTACCTTCTTCTACAAGACCTCGTTCAAGATCCATACCTTTTATTCTGATGTCATGATAAGTCTGTACATAGTTCATACGCATGTGCTAGGCAAGCTTAGGATGGAGGTTGTTAATGAAGATTTTGATAAGATGTTTCTCTGGGGGTTGGTAAGACAACCTTGTAGTAAGCCCTTGCCAACACTGAAGATAATTGGATAGGCTTTCTCCTCCCTTTTATTTGGAATTGCATAGGTCAAGGAGTGAGAGTTCATTTTCGACATTATGTGTGTATTGGGCCACAAATTTTTTAGATAATTCAGTGAAAGTAAAGACTGTTCCATAAGGGATTTTGTAGAACCATTCAAGAACAGTTCCTCCTAAGCTTTTGGGAAATAATCTCATGAGGAAGTTATCGCTATAGGCCACTTCTTGGCATGCCATGTAGAATTCTTTTACATGACTCACGGGATCTCCCTTCCCCCGATATTTATCAAATTTGGGTGTCTCAAAATTCTTGGGGAAGGGTATAGTAGTGATGGATCGATCAAACGAATAAGGACATACCTCTTCAAACTTGAATGTCTTAGCCTCTATCCCAGCTTTTAGCTCCTTGAGAGCATTCTTCATTTCTTCTCATTCATGATTGATTTGTGGGGGAGGATTGTTGATCATGATTGTATGGTTTCCTTGAACCTGATATGGATCGAATGGCGAGTATGGAGGATTCTGTGGGGGATATTGTGGTGTTTGGTATGATGGTTGCTGGTCAACGTATATGGGTTGTTGTGGTGGAAGTTGCAGTTGAGGGGAATATTACAGTGGAGGAGGTGTTAGTGCTTGATAAGATTGTTGCAACTGGTGGAAATATGCTTGTATTTACTGCGGCGTTGGATAGGTAGGATGAGCCTATTGCGCACCTGTATAGGATGGAGGATAGGTGTTTTGCGGTGGAATGCCCCCAGTGAGGATTTGTTGTGGAGGTGGAACTATTTGTGATGCAGTGGAAGATGGCATGGCTATGTAATTGGTGGAATGAGTTTGTTGTTATTGCATGGGTTGGATGAAAGGATTAGCAAACTGTTGCAGTGGTTGTGCCATGAGGGGATTTACCCCCTGTGTTTGTGGTTGCAGCTATTGTGTAGTTTGGATAGTGGGTTGTGCAACTGCGAAGGGGTTGATTGGTTGTTTTTGCGCTTGGGATGTGAATGGGTTGGTGATTTGCTGCTGTAATTGTTGTTGCTGGGATGGTTGCTGAATGGATTGTTGCTACTAAATAGGTTTATGTTGTTTTTGTTGTTGTTGTTGCTGTTGGATAGGTTGTTTTTGTTGTTGTTGGATAGGTGGGATGGGAATTTGGGGTACGATGAAGGGGTTTGTGGATGGTTTCAGTATGGAGGGATTTGGGTTGAATAGTGTTTGAGGTAAAATGCTGGCATTCGTTGTGATTGCATTGCTGGTAGATCAGGAAAGGTGTACCCTTGTGGAAATAAGGGTTGGTTATATGCATTGGTAGGTGGCATGCCTGTGGTGAAGAAGGGTGGAATAGGTATGGAAACTTGGGTGCTTTGATGTTGTGAACTAGTTGTAGCACTTTGAACGGATTGAGTAGGGATGGGTGGAGTGGTGGTTTGTTGTGTGCTGATTGGTGGTGGTGGAAAGTTTGCAATGAATGTTGGGATTTCTTGTGAAAGAGGAGCGACTGTGGCTTGTGGGGGTGCCTGCATAGTGATAGGGAGTATTATTTTTGCTGCTGACATGGCATCAGGAGGTGGGGCTCCTGAGGTAGATGAGGGTGTTGTGTGCATGATGGGGGGAAAAATGGACAGATGAACTACTTGCGTGAGAACATTTCCCACTTGTAGGGCTCGTTGAAGTGGAAAAAAAACTTCATTTCTAGTGGGATAAAGATGTTCCCCTAGAAGTGCCATAGGTCGTGTGACAAGTGTAGGTATAATCCAAGGTGGGAGTTGAAGTCCTAGTTGTTGGATGTCCAAGAGTACCTGGTTGTTGTTGCATCCACTCATCGCATTTACCATGTGGACATGTGATGGATGGTTGATAAATGTTTCCACAGTACTCAGAGTGGGAGTCTCATTAGTGTCTACCCAGATATGTTCAATTTGATCGTTGGGCTGAGGCACATAAGTAACCATAGCATTGGTGTTGTCAATCACAGGATTAGATGAGCTAGTGGCAAGATTAGGATCCATGTTCTTCCTCTTCTTAGTGGCTTGTGTGATAGGTGGCATGAAATGACTATCCTAAAAGGAATATGAGATGCAAGATGTGATTCAAAAGATGCGCCTAGGAAGCTAAGGGTGATGATGCTAGGATTAGGATGTGTTTAGGATGATGGATGTGCTTCTACAGATTAAGGATGACTTGATGTATGCAAGGATCAAGGGTTGCTTTCCCTAGTGTAGGATCAAGTGGATATGATTGTCTACCTAAGACAGACTTGTGGTCTTCGGCGGA
>MU226363.1:74702-92303 GCA_018584345.1 Thuja plicata | reverse complement strand
CAATTTTGAGTCAAAATTGGCATTTAATATTGAGTAGCTCAATATTTCAAAAGGGGAGACAAAGTTGTAAGAAGGAATTAAAGAGGAATGGGTGCCCATTTTGGAGAGAATTTCCCCATGTGGGTGATCATTGCATTAGCCTTAAAAAGGTTAGGAATCACCCATTAAGCATGGTTAGAGGACAGTTAGGTGGGGAAGTATACTTAGGAAATGAGGTGATGGGAGTAGGGTAGGAATAGGGTAGGCTTTAGGGTAGGATCAATATGTTCCTAGCTAGGGTTTTAGGATATTATTCAAATCAAATTTGAATAAATTATGGTTTCGAAGAATTAGGAAAATGGAGGATTTAATAAATGTAAATTTATTAAAAAAGGAATTTCATGAGACATTAGAATAGTATTTAAACTATTGATAAATGAAACTATTTAATTGATTGAATTAAATAGTTACAGGAATAAGAGGGAAAATAATATTAATAATGATATTAATTTTTTTTGGACGTCTACAATAATAATAATAATAATATTATATATATTAATATGCATATATAATGTAGAATAATATTATCTCATATTATTTTATCTTATCAATGCTACATAACAATATTATCAATTCAATTATGTTTATTTAATTCAATATTATAAAGAGATAATGTTAAATATGTATATTAATATATATAGTAGTAATGTTCATTATATATATATATATATATATATATATACATATATATATATATATATATATATATATAATTTATTTATTTTCTCATAAGATTATGATCATTTTATCTGATCGAAGTTAAAAACATCAACAATGTGAAATATTGCTGAAGCAATTAGAAGACAATATGAACACAATCAGAAAAGCAAAGACTAACACACAAAAGTTTGGCTCATAATTGGTATGTATTTTCTTCTATTGTCATAATTAATTTCCCTCTATTGGAGATGTAGTTTGGATCCACAAAAGACCTACTCTTTATCAGATAAATGAATATATATAGAGTTTATGAGATAATTTTGATACTATTATGTCTGAATACTTTCAAAATTTCCAAGAAAGAATGCACAAGAGGTATAGGATACCACCTCAACTAGTTGCAAAGTATCAAGATAATATATGTTTTGAGGTTGACACTGACACTTTTATTATCAAGGCTATTGAGCCTAGAACTGAATGGATACAACTGACATGATATGAACTTGATATTGATATTGGATCACAACAGATTGAAGCACTACTTGCTAAGCCTATTGATCCCAAAGCTAAGAGGTTTGGCACTTATGAATAAGTGAAAGTAAGGAATAAGAAGAATATTGTGATACCTAAAGCAGTCAAGAAGATAGGAAAAATGATTGATAATCTATCTAAGACATTAAAAGTGGATGAGACAAGTTCTAAAGACACAAATTATGAGAAATAAAACTTACACTTGTAACTTCACCAAGCACGAGAGGAACTAGAAGAAACATCAGATATTCAGTGAAACCAAAAGAGAAGGAAGTTGTTGTGATAGCTTAATCGAAAGGTAAAACATACATGAGAATCCAAGGAAGAAAACCAGCTATATGTTCACAGAGGAAGCTAATACTTGAGGATGAGAGTGAAACTTAATTAGATAAGGAAGCTAAGTCAACACCTATAGCATATTTTTCAAGAGTTCCACAAACTCTAGATGATTTTCTGGAAGAGATAAAGAATACAGGAAGACTTGGAGCTTTTAGGCAAGAAAATTATAAGAAAAGGAATGATGAAGATAAGAAAAAGATTGAAGAAGATATGGTGATAATACTAATGAGATACAGATTGAACCCAATCGAGATAGAAAATAAGATACCAGAATAATTATCTAATAATATTGATGCAAGATGGAAATATGCACTTAATGCTAAAAGAGAAATGAGAGAGAGGTCACTTGTACATATTATTCCTAACCTAGCACCATTTGAGATTAGTGAAGCACTATAGAAATATGCAAGAAGATTTATAGTCAAGGGAAGAGCCCTAAGAATCATGAATGGAGATATACTATCTATGGATAGGGAAACTGATGTAAATTGGAGAGATATATTTGACTTATCTACTATCGAGCAACCTGATGCAACAAAGAATCAAAGTGAAACCATCACTAGTCAGATAAAGGAAAGCATAGGCCAAATAGATCCAATTGATCTTACCATTAATAATGTAGAAGTAATCATTGAAGATGCATTGGAGGATATTGATCTTGCAAAGGAATTGTCAAAGGATGAAGATGTAATGGATTTTCAAGTACCAGACATCAAGTACATGGATGTAGATTTTGCACCATTGCAGAGTACGTATTTCGTATTGGTACAAGTACAAAGCTATTATACTATGTAGATTGGTACCACTAAAGTTGCACAATTTATGGAAACTGAGCCACCAGTTGATATTGGAAATGTAAATGTTGATAAGCCAGAGGCTACTGAGACTGAACATAAGAAGGATACTAAGTTGGAAGCTCCAACTGACACTGAAGGAAAAAAGTTGAACACACCAATGACCGACACATCCAATGTTCAGAATGATCCAAAGCCACAAGATATAGAAAAAGAAATATTTCAGGAATCAAATAAAAAGGCAAGGATGTAGAGAAAGAAGAAACAAAACAACAAGAGGAAGTGAAAGTAGAGGAGAGCATAGCTGGTCACCATATCGAGTCACCATATGCAACAATGGAGTCACATTCTAAATGCTCTACTAGAGAGAGAAAATTGAATGAGAAGCAAAAGAGTAAGAAAAGGAAGCAAATCATTGATTTGAGAGAAACTATCATAATACCAGCAGGAGACCCCAAAAAAATGAAGCCTAAGGAATTGGATATCTATACCAAGTTAGTTGGAAGAAAATCTAAATAGGAAAAGCTATTGGAGAAGAAGAAAAAGGTAGATATACTAGAAGATGTTAAAGAATTTTTCTAGGAGATTATTCCTGAAGTTACCATTCATGAGTCTGAGCCACTATTAGACCAAGTTGGAAATCTATTACAACAAATCAAAGGACCAAAGAAGGACATGATAGAATATATGTTGAATTTTCACAAGGCATCAATGGAGAAGAAATTGATGGAGGACCTACTATAGAACATTTCTATTGTGAAGGTAACTCTTTCTGAGTTATGTTCCAAAGTTGAAGAACAATTGCAGTCCATCATTTTATTATTTCATAAAGTCTGTATTCTTTCTATCTTTATCGAGGACATTAAGAAGAAGGCAAATATTGAGAAAGAGCTGACTGAGAAGCTTGCAAAGCTAACTACCAAGCCTGGAGAATTCTAGACATATTACTCAAAGATACACGAACTCATGGGAGTTTAGCTCTCATTGAGACAGGAGGAAGACAAGCTGAGATTAGAGTTTCTTGAGTTGCAAGCACTAATTATTCCCCATATGCAGTCAATTTAAATACATCTAAAGAAAGGACAATAACTAGCAAGTTTTCCAGAGGTTAGGGCCCTAGATACTATTGTTGATTTATCAATAGATATAAATGAACATATTGTGATACTAAAGAATCTCTGAGACACATGGGAGACTGTACTAGCCAGATTACAATAGAGGTATAAACACATTTTTTATATTTAATTTTTATTGTTGAGACTTTTTGTCAAAAAAGGGGGAAATTTAGATAGACTTCAAAAAATAAAATAAAAAGCAAATAGAGTCAATTCAAAATACAAAAAATATATATGTGTGAAAAAGGAAAAAGAGGAGAAGATTTGTACATATTTTGTATAGAGAGTAACATCCAAGGGGGAGTTACTAAGTTTTGATGACTTTGAAGTTTTTGTCAAAATGCTCAACTAATGTCAAAGGGGGATATTATTATATCTATGAATATCTTTTTTTCATTAGTTAAGGCAAAATCATATGAGTCAGAAGATTCAATTGGTGAAAAGGAAAAAAGAAAATATATGAGAAGTCGGTAATGTACACCGAGCAAGGCAGTGAAGTCGGTAAAGCACAAACACTACACCGAGAGACTATAGTCACCAAACACCAAGTTCATATGAAGTACACTGAGTTGACAGTTACTGAGTACTAAAGAGAAAGTTAATCAGGCAAAGAGAAGTTACTCTACTGAGTTACTTGAGTGATTATAAATCAATAAGAATGCATTTAATGAATTGATACTGTATTAATTGTGATTCTACAATGCACGAAGATGATTTTGTTACACGATCAACGATCGAGATAATTCAAAAAGAAGATCTGAGAAGCAGATTAAGTGATTAATCAAAGATTGTTATTTCCAAGAAAAACACCAAGTACCAAGGTAAAAGTGACACAGTCACCGAGCGAAAAAGAAGATCTAACAGTTGCAATATATTATTAGCGACCTAACACATAAGATTAAGAGGCAATATATATTATACTTAAAGGATGGTTTACATAACAAAAAATAGACGACAAAGGAGAAAAAAGAGACAGAGTACAAAGAAGGCTAATATTTAAGAACAAAGATTAGAGCAGAGCACCGAACTGATATCTAGCTCCAATAGAGAAAATCCAAGCAGTGTTACAAAGTATAATAAAGGTAACACAATATTTCAGAGAACATAGAGTCTGATCAACATTTCTTATTGATGTAATATAGTAGACATTGATAAGTTGTTAATACTATTGTATTGAGAGCTAGAAACCCCAATACTGGGTAGATCTTAACCGATCTGATATTTGTAAAACCTTTAATAGGGTACATCTCTAAGTGTAGAGATTGTAAAATCCTCTAACCAGGTAGACCTAATAAGTCTTTATGCACTCTTAATCGGGTAAGCTATCAAAATGGCTAATATTCGTAAGCTCAAACCGAGCACCCTTTATACTGCAGTTAGTGAAGATTGTGGGTGTCATCCCCACCATAGTTTTGTCCTCTAAATAAGGATTTTTGTGTAAACAAAATCGTGGAGTTATGAGTTCATTTACTAAATGATTTGATGTTATGTTTTATAAGCATTATATTAGTTTTATTTCAAGTTATTGAATTTGGTAAAGAATGGGCAATAGTATATGGTTATTGATAGTTTAATTTATAAAAGTTTTTGTGATATTGATTCACCCCTCTCCTCTCAGTCCCAACTTTCCAAAGTCATTCCAACAAATGTAAAGGATGATATGTAAAAATAATAAATGATTAAGTGAAAGGGAGAATGAATTCACCTTGAAATGATAAGAAGAAGGCTAAATTTGTAGATCTGGAGTTGACTGTCACTGCACTATTAGAAATAGGAACTATTCTAGATCTAGAACTTTGAGACTTGTAGCTTCTAGTTGTGATAAATGTAGATCATCAAGATAATGCAAACTCAAGTAGGCCTTGTCCAACAAATTTTGCATTGTCCTAGAAGCACAAAATTTGGTGGAATTTGTAGAAGACCTGCCACTGGTTTTGTAACTCTAAAAATCTAGATCTGAAACTCCATCACCTATTTCTGCACATAGAAAAAAAAAAGGGAATTGTTGTGGTGAGGGGCTTGCCTTACTCAAGCCACTGTATAGGAATTAACCTTAAAATGAAATAGATGTAATTGAAAGAATGTTGACATGTAACAAATATTAGATCTAAACAATGGAATATATCATACCATGTAGATGCAAGTGTCTCTAAATATGTGATCAAGAATGTTGATGCAATAGTTTTGAATCAACATAAAAAAACTAAAAGGAAATCATGTAAGATAAAACCTCATGTAGTGGATGTTGTCATTCGCCTCAATGTTGAAGAGAAGAGGAGAGTGGTGTAGAGCACCTCCCATTTTGGCTTGAAGTGTTTTTAGGATTTTTTTAGGGGTCTTTGTTATGTTTTTAATAAGATCCATAGGTTTTGGATCATGATTTGTTCATTCATGTTTGTAAGAGCAAAAGTTGCTCCTAGGTGAAAATGTTGTCACATTGGTCTAAAGTGGTAAAAGATGCTAATTTGGAGAAACTAGGGGATATGGTCTCCTCTAGGGTCCTAGGATGGGTCAAAATGCATCGAGTTGACCAATTTAGTCAAAGAGCAAAAAATGCTCAAAAGTTGCTCAAGCAACTTTTACAAATTTTGCAAAAAGTTGCTCAATGAGGAAATGGATCGTTGTAACCACCCATGCTTAGGTATTTGAGCATGGATGGAAGATTTTTGAAGGTTAGTGGAGTTTTAGTTCTAGACCACACGTGTGAGCAATCTGTACGGATGAGATTCTGAGTTTTACTTGCATTTGCAGTGTTTCTGCATCCTTGTACGGCTATGTACGGATTAGATTGTGCAATCTGACTCCATGGGAGTGTAGAGTTTCGTGCTATATTTCTTTTGCATATACTATTTTTATTTCAAGTTAAGGCTTTGTAAATTTACATTTAGTTTTAGGTTATTGTGTCTGCAATTCCCATTTGTAGAGTTGCAACAACAAAAATGACTCTAACCTAAGCATCCATAGTTGAAATGAATGAAACCTTGTGGAATGATAGGTTAGGGTCTATATATAGTGTTTATGTTTTCTTTTTTGTTCTTGCAACTAAACTCCTAGGCTTGGAGTGATGCCCTAGGCTGACTGCTTGGAGTAGGTGAGCCAGGACAGGGCGAATATTGGATTGAAACATCACACCCATAATCTTGTATGGACAACTTAGTGGCAAGTATGGAAGCCCTGGGGTGTATCCTTGAAGGATCAAAAGGTTTCAAAAGTTGAAGTGAAGTTTGAAGACAAATTAAAGGCAATTTGCAGTGACTGTTCTAGAGGCCTAAAAGATAGACTGAAAACTAGGGCCTGGAATTAATTAGGGTTGTGGGTGTCTTGGAGAGCTATACCTTTGGATTCTTGAAGTTCTAGTTGATAGATTTCAGAATCATATGGTCTTTCAAAGGGTTATTTGGAAGCATTTGGAACATTTGGCTAAAAATAGTAAAAATAGACCTAATTGAATTAGGCCTATCTTGGAGTAGTGACAAGATAGAGATGAACATAGTGTCCAGAAGTGTTTGAAACACCTAGATTGGACATGTAAGGTCCTTTGAAGATAGGATAGAGCTTGAGATATATTTGGGAAGATCCTAAGAAAGGTTTTAGGGTTCTAAAGGGAGATCTAGTTAGAAAAAAAGGTAATTGGAGGACTAGTTGGACTAGTTGAAATTGTTTGTGTTTTTTTTCTTCATCAAATCAACTATACCTAGGAGGAAAGTTGATTTGGAGGGTCTAGGAGGCCAATATCGGTGAAGGAAACATAGATATTTAAAACATTGGATGGTTTGAGGAAGTGATTAACAACTTGGAGTAAAGGAAACACTAGAACTCTAGACCCTCTACATCAGAGTGGTATCAGAGCTAGAACTATAGTAAGTTTGGTGTATGTCTGAAGGGGAGGACTAGAGCCATGAGGTTGACAGAATTCCACCCAAGGCAATGAGAAAAGATTCCATAGTGTAATTGGTCCAAGAACTATTGGCAAAGGCCAATCTAACAGAGACAAAGGGTAAGATGAGAGTCATTGAATGGGGAGATGAAAGTGATGAAGAGGATGAAAGCCATACATGAGAGACAACTAGAAAACGCAAAGAAGTGGAGATGGATAGAGATCAGAAGGTGTTCTTGGATGCATTTAAATCCATCAACAAAGATAGTATGGAACACATTCCTTAATATAGTGGTAGTTTGAATGGTGAAGAGTTATTGGATTGGCTAGAGGCCATAGACAATCAGTTTGATTACAAAGAAGTGTCAAAGGAGAAGAGAGTCAGTTATGCCAAGGCTAGACTCAAGGGATTTGCACTGGTATGGTGTAACATGATGCAAGATGACAGAGTTACCACTGGTAAGAAGAAAATAGTCTCTTGGGATAGAATCAAAATCAGATTGAGGGCACAATTCTTGCCCACTAGTTATGAGATACAAATGTATCAGAAGTTCCAGAACTTAAGGCAAAAAGAGTTGACAGTAAGTGCCTACACAGAGGAATTCAACAAGTTGAGCCTAAGGGAAAGAAGACAAGAAGAAGAAGTAAAAAAGGTAGCAAGGTATCTCAATGGATTGAGATAAAGGAATCCAAGATGAGATTAGTATGATGGCCCCTGACAGTATGCACAAATTCTTTCAATTAGCATTGAGAGCAGAGGAGAAGGCTAGAAGGAGGAATTATTTCCAATAAAGAGGCAGAGGCAATAGAGGATTTAGAGGCATGGGTAACTTTGGAAGAGGCCAAAGTCCAAGTAGACCAGAAGAGACTCAGTCTACAGACAATAATAGAAGTAACCAGTATAGGGGTTCATTTTAGAGAGGGGGATATATAGGAAGAAGACCTTCAAGAGGTAGATTTCAGTCACAAGGCAGGACTAACTCAGTCTTTACTGGAAATTTTTATAATTGTAACCAAGTGGGTCATACTATGGGTAGATGTCCTAAGAAAGATACCACCTTATCCATGGGAGAAAGAAGGAATCAATTAGTGCATGAAGATGACACACAAAGTGTCACCTCACAGATCTCCAAGGCAGGGCCAATAATGGATGGAGAAAACCTTATGTTGAGAAGGACCTTATTGAAAGTCCCTAGTGTTGTAGAGCCACCTCAGAGGAAGATTTTGTTTAAGAATACTTGTAGGTCACATGGGAAGATCTGCAAGGTGATAGTGGACTCTAGTTCCACAGAGAATATAGTATCAATAGAGATGGTGGACAAACTAAAACTTAGAAGGATACCACACACTACTCCCTACAAGGTGTCATGGCTAAATAAGGGCCAGCAGATAGTGGTGGATGAAAACACTTTGGTGGAGTTTGAGATAGGGGAATATAAAGACAAGGTGTATGTGACATATTACCTATGGATGCATGTCATCTCCTTCTAGGATGTCCATGGCAATATGATGTGAAGGCCATACATGATAGTGAAAAGAAAAACTATGTGATTACCAAACAAGGGAAGAAGTTTTAGTGGACCCTTTGCAAGAACCCAATGAAGAGAAGCATGTGGGGACTAGTGTGATGATTTTGAGTGGAAAGGAGTTCCTTAAGGTTATGAAGAAGGAAAGCGGGGTCTGTTGTGCAATGATAGTGAAACCAAAAGAAGAGACTAAGGAGAAAGTTAATATGCCACAAGAGGTACAAGAATTGTTAGAAAAGTACCATGAGATAGTGGATAATGGATTTCCTAGTGCATTTCCACCCATGAGGTATGTGATTCATCAAATAGACCTCATACTAGGAGCTAATCTACCTAAAAAGGCAACATATAAAATGGATCCAAGTCAGATTGCAAAAAAAATTCAAGATTTGTTAGAGAAAGGGCTAATGAGGAAGAGTTTAAGTCCTTGTGTTGTGCCAATTGTCCTTGCACCTAAGAAGGATGGAAAATGAAGGATGTTTACTGACTATAGGGTTATTAACAAGATCACAATTAGATACATATTTCCTATGCCCCAGATTGAGGATTTGTTGGACAACTTGGGGGTTCTTGTTATTTCTCCAAGGTTGATTTGAAGTCAGGGTACCATCAAATCAGAGTTAGGCTTGGTGATGAGTGGAAGACAACATTCAAGACAAATGGAGGGTTGTATGAGTAGCTTGTAATGCCCTTTGGCCTAAAAAATGCACCTAGCACATTCATGAGGCTCATTAATGGAGTGCTAGCATATTTTATAGGTAAGTTTGTAATTGTTTACCTGGATGACATTTTGATCTTTAGCAGGTCTAAGGAGGAGCACATGAAGCACTTGGAAATGGTTTTGAGGAGGCTACACCAAGAGAAGTTGATGATTAATCAAGAAAAATGTGAGTTTTTGAAAACTGAATTAGTATATCTTGGTTTTATTTTTGCTAAGGGATGTATGAAGATGGATCTTGATAAGGTCAATTCTATATTGGAATCGCCAACACCTAGATCCATAGGAGATGTTAGGAGTTTTCATGAATTATCCTCCTACTATAGGAAGTTTGTGAGAAACTTTAGCCATGTATGTGCACCAATCCTAAACACTATTAAAGGAGGAATGAAATGTCAGTTCAAATGGACATAAGCAAAAAATAAGGGTTTTGAAATGTTGAAAAAAGGATAGCAAAACTACCTACTTTTAGGTTCCCAAAATTCAATCAGTTATTTGTGGTGGAGTGTGATGCTAGTAAACTAGCCATTGGAGTAGTATTAAGTCAAGAGGGACATCATGTGGCATTTTTCTCAGAGAATTTGAATGAGGCCAAACAAAAGTACTCTACCTATGATTTGGAGTTGTATGCAATGGTGCAAGTACTCAAAAAGTGGAGACATTATCTCCTACCAAGGGAATTTGTGGTCTATACAGATAATCATGCCCTTAGTTTCTTGAATGGGCAAGAGAAGTTGAACCAAAGGTACCTAAAATGGGTAGAATCTTTGCAAGCATATACCTTTGTCATAAAACACAAGAAAGGTGTTAGCAAAAAAGTTGTAGATGCTCTGAGTATAAGAGTATTAGATATTCAGGAGATACATTTGCAGAGTGTAGGGATGAGTGACCTTAAATATCTCTACAAAGAAGACATAGATTTCAAGGATGTTTATGAAGCATGTGCAAAGTTCCAACAGGGTTTTAAAGTAGAGTTTACTGATTATATGTTGCAAGAAGGACTATTGTTCAAGGGACACTTGTTGTGTATACCTCAATGCTCAATGAGGGAGAACATAGTCAAGGAGAAACACCAATGAAGGTTGGGAGGCCACTTTGGAGTGGACAAGACACTTGAGCAAGTGAATAGGCATTACTATTGGCCTAAACTATAGTCAGATGTCAATAATTTTGTGGAGCAATGTCAGATATGTCAAAGAGTCAAAGGAAAAAGTAGTAACATTGGATTGTATCAACCTCTATCCATACCTCGGATGCCTTGGGAGTGTTTGAGTATGGACTTTGTGTTGGGATTGCCTAAGACACCAATGGGACATGTCAGTGTGTTTGTAGTGGTGGACAGGTTTAGCAAGATGGCACACTTCATTCCTTGAAGACAAACCAATGATGCTTCACATATTATAGGTCTATTCTTAAAAGACAGTGAGAATCCATGGATTACCACTAAACATAGTAAGTGATAGGGATAGTAAGTTTATGGGTCACTTTTGGAGGACCCTTTGGAAGATGCTAGGGACAAACTTGTCTTTCTCTTCAGCCTATCACCCTTAGTCAGATGGGAAAACTAAGGTAGTCAATAGGTCTTTAGGGAACCTATTAAGATGATTGACTAAGAAGCATGGACAATCATGGGATCACATTATAGGACAGGCAGAATATGCCTATAATGACTCCATTAATAGAAGAATTGGTAAGAGACAATTTGAGATATTTTATGGGGCTAACCCTAGAGGGATCTTAGAGTTGAGGGATCTCAGTTTACAGGAGAAGAAGAGTGCACAAGGAGAATCCTTTGCAGAGCAGTTGAAAGAGTTGCATGATCAAGTCAAGAAGACTTTACAACAACAAGTTGACAAATACAAGGCCAAGGCAGATAAGACAATAAGGGATTTGCAATTCAAGGTGGGAAATCTGGTGCTTTCTTACCTTAGGAAGGAGATATTTCCTAAAGGTAAGCCAACTAAGCTACTAATGAAGAATATAGGAACATTAAAGATATTTCACGAATATGGTAAGAATTTATATGAGG
Organism: Thuja plicata; assembly: GCA_018584345.1. Classification (NCBI taxonomy): domain Eukaryota; kingdom Viridiplantae; phylum Streptophyta; class Pinopsida; order Cupressales; family Cupressaceae; genus Thuja; species Thuja plicata. The sequence goes on along the minus strand of MU226363.1, from coordinate 80,675 downwards.
TGGAGTTGCCTCCTGAATTGGGCATCTCACCCATTTTCAATGTGTGTGATCTATATCCCTATAAGGTCTACCCTCAAACACTGGTCAACAATCTCTTTCAGATTTTGGGAGAAGAAGATTGGGTCAAAGATTTACCTACCCCTCACCTTCTACAGTTGGATAGTGTATTGGACTCCAAGGTGATAAAGAAGAACATGAAAGGTACTTACAAGGATTATCTTGTGAAGTGGCAAGGCCTACCTGATTTTGAAGCCACTTGGGTGGCTAAAGCAGACATACTGAAGCATGGAGTCACTGTTGAAGACCTCCTAACTCAAGGGACTTGAGTTCTTTGTCCTAGGGGAGTATGGTGTAGAGAACCTCCCATTTTGTCTTGAAGTGTGTTTAGGATTGTTTTAGGGGTCTTTGTTATATTTGTAATAAGATCCATAGGTTTTGGGTCCTGATTTGTTCATTCATGTTTGTAAGAGCAAAAGTTGCTCCTAGGTGAAAATGTTTTCACATTTGTCTAAAGTGGTAAAAGTTGCCAATTTAGAGAAACTAGGGGATATGGTCTCCTCTAGGGTCCTATGTGTCCTAAATAGGTTCCTAGTATGGGTCAAAATGCATCGAGTTGACCAATTTAATCAAAGAGCAAGAAATGCTCAAAAGTTTCTCAATGAGGAAATGGACGGTTGTAACCACCCATGCTCGGGAATTTGAGAATGGATTGAATATTTTGGAATTTTAATGGAGTTTTAGTTCCATACCACACGTGTGAGAAATCTGTACAGATGAGATTCTGAGTTTTACTTGCATTTGCAATGTTTCTGCATCCTTGTACGGCTGTGTACAGATTAGATTGTGCAATCTGACTCCATGGGAGTGTAGATTTTTGTGTTAGATTTCTTTTTCATATGCTAGTTTGATTCCAAGTTAACAATTTTTAAATTTACACTTAGTTTTAGGTGACTATGTCTGCAATTCCCATTTGTAGAGTTGTAGGAACAAAAATGACTCTAACCTAAGCATCCACGGTTGAAAATGAATGAAACCTTGTGGAATGATAGGTTAGGGTCTATATATAGTGTTTATGTTTTCCTTTTTTTTCTTTCAACTAAACTCCTAGGCTTGGAGTGATGCCCTAGGATGACTGCTTGGAGTAGGTGAGCTAGGACAAAGCGAAGATTGGATTGAAACAACACACCCATGATCTTGTATGGACAACTTAGTGGCATGTATGGAAGCCCTAGTGTGTATCCTTAAAGGATCAAAAGGTTTCATAATTTGAAGTGAAGTTTGAAGACAAATTGAAGGCAATTTGCAGTGACTGGTCCAGAGGCCTAAAAGATAGGCTAAAAACTAGGGCCTAGAAGTAATTAGGATTGTGGGTATCTTGGAGAGCTATACCTTTGGATTATTGAAGTTCTAGTTGATAGATTTTAGAATCATATGGTCTTTCAAAGGGTTATTTGGAAGCATTTGGAGCATTTGGCTAAAAATACTAAAAATAGACCTAATTAAATTAGGCCTAATTAGGCCTATCTTGGAGTAGTGACAAGATAGAGATGAACAGAGTGTCCAGAAGTGTTTGAAACACCTAGAATGGACATGTAAGGTACTTTGAATATAGGATAGAGCTTGAGATATATTTGGGAAGATCCTAAGAAAGGTTTTAGGGTTCTAAAGGGAGATCTAGTTAGAAAACAAGGTAATTGGAGGACTAGTTGGACTAGTTGAAATTGTTTGTGTTTTGTTTCTTCATCAAATCAACTATACATAGGAGGAAAGTTGATTTGGAGGGTCTAGGAGGCCAATATCGGTGAAGGAAACATAGATATTTAAACCATTGGATGGTTTGAGGAAGTGATTAACAACTTGGAGTAAAGGAAACACTAGAACTCTGGACCCTCTGCATCAAAGAGAGAGGAGAAAGAATTGATGGATGAATGTGGATCTCCTTCCTTGATGTCAAAATCATTTTATTTGCCTCCAATGGGGAAAAGAGCTAGATCTATGGAAGGAAATGCCTTGAATAATTGACGATCAATGCATATAATGGATGTTTTCTACTCTTGAATCTCTTAAATGCATAATAACTTTCTCAATAATTATTGCATGTATCTCATGATGTGAAAATGAGGGGAAGAGGTCCCCTTTTATACATGTTTTGGGGCTCATATTTCATAAGGCTCACCCTGATTAAGAACCTAGGAAAAAACAAACCTGTAGAGGGCCTGAAGCCCACTAAATGAAAATGCCCTAGGATACGACCAACCTAAGTCAACCTAGTCTAGGACAAGGCCGACCCAATTTGGCCTTGTCTATGCAAAAATTGTTAAAGCTAGCTCGAGACCTAGGGTTGTGTGCTAAAATAGGGACCTAAAAGCCTTAGTTTGTCGGGAATCAGGACAACTTTTGTGATGTAAATTCATGTAAAAGGATCCATGAGGGAACTGAATTATGAATGGATGGAAAATGAGAAAATTTGCATTAAAAAGAGAGCCAACCTCAAGTTTTGAAGGAGGACCTATATCTAAATTGAATATGCATTTAAGTACAATATGAGGTCCTACCACAAGAAACACACTAAAGTGAGTAAAATGGTCCCAAAATGAGCACAAATCAAGTGTTTACTTTTTAGGATGGTACAATTAGAATGGCTTCTCCTTAGGTTGTCGATATTGTTGAAAAATCACGACCTAAGTTCAAGAAAAATCCCTATATTTCTATGTTGACTGACAAGGATGGAGTATTTTCTAGTTTTCTAATTAATGTTCTACACATAGAGGATATATAAAAGTACATTCATTTACAATTGAATAAGTTTGATCGCCTAAAGTTTAAAGAGATTAGAAGTATTAATACTAGGCAATAATTTCCTACGGAAGCCAACATATGCAAACATAGGAACTACAAATTTGGCTATATGAAAATATTTCCCTAGTTTCTACTATGAAGATGAATGAGAAAGGATCACTTTGAGCTAGATGCATGAGGAATTTTTATATCTTGAGAATTAAAAAGAATAAAATTAGAGATGTTATTAGATTGTATTCCCCTCGATATGTACCTGGACCAAAGTCTATGAAAAATGATGAAGTTATAAGGATCATTAGAATAAAGTCTGGAAATAGAACTCTAACTATGGATGATATTATTGACCTAGGGGTTCAATATACCACTATGGGCATTGCTTATAAAATTTACTTCACAAATAGAGAAGGGTCTTCTACTGCTACTGCCATCTATATTGCTTATCAGATGGTAAAGGAAGGAAATGAATGTGACCTTTCTGAGCTCATGTAATAGAAGTTGATGGAGAATTTGCATAGGAAAAAGGAGACACTACCCCTTCCAGTACGACACTATTTAATCATTTTTCTCATGTTCCATTTATTGAAATAAATTCCTAGTTTAAAAGGAGTGATCTAGAGAAGAGATACTCCCATTGATACACAAATTGAAGATTATAAGCGGAGGTTTTTGGATAGTTAGAAATGCAATACCATCGATTGGGGGTTCATTAAAACATTCCAAAGTAAAGTGCAATCAAGGTAGATAATACCTTCATGTGTAGTTAAAAAATTTAAGAATGATATTAATTTCATGTGGATATTCATAATTTATTTTATATGGAGGCAATTGAACCTAGGATAGTGTGGATTCCTAAGTTACCTTATGAGGTCTTTGAACCTAAATGGGTTCTAATGGATGGAATTTTACTCAACAAACCCAAAGATGTCCTTACTGAGATATTGAGAACCATAGATGAAATAATTAAGAAAAGGAATAAGAAGATTTTAGAGAGAAACCCAAAAGAACTTGTCAAAACTAAGGAAGAAGTGGGGTTTATCTCTGGAAGAAACATCTTAGGGTCTTGCACTAGTGCCACAAGTTCTTTCTACAACTCCATAAAAACCATAAGCACCTAGAAGAAAAAATAGGCCCATTTTTACTACCATTACTCCTCCTAAACCTGAACCCTCTCCAAAAACACATCCTATCAAAAAAAGAATTGCTACTCAAGTAATAATGCAAGAAAAGATTGCAAAGAAGAAGAAAAAAAGGCCTAAGTAGTAGGCACAAAGGGAAACCATTAAATTAGTAGTTGTAGAAGAGGATGAGGAAGAAGATGAGGTATCCTTTAAATTGAAGAGAAGAGAGAAGAGATAAATACAAGGATAAGAAGAGGGAACCTCAAATGGAAAGAGAAAAGAAAAGAAGACAAAGAGTTCTCATTCGGAAGCACTTGAGCATGAGTCATTGTAGCTAGAGGAAAATTTCAATGGAATTGTATAGTATGAAGCCCTAAAATAAAAAGTAGATCTTTATGATGATATGCCTCCCATTGAAAAATATATAATTGAATGATCTATTATAATGTACATGATGTCATTCGGATCAAAAAATAAAAGCAGAGCAGAACTAAGTGCGAAAATCAGAAGAAGAGAAGGAAAATCAGAACCAAGTTCGTTGGAAACTGTGAGATCAGAGGTTGAAAAGTGAAGAAAAAATTTAGCTTCCCCCTTTGGAGGCTTAAAAATCAAATCTTGCAGACCTGAGGCATTGAAAAACTTAGAATTCAGACTTCTAATTAAAAACTTTCAAATACGAACTGGTCATATTTGATTGCTGTGGAACCATACTGATGCGGCACTATCAATTTATTTGCAGCGGCTTGAATCTGATCAGCCTTGTTGCCAAGGGAAGGATCGGTTTGGACTTTAAGTGCTGATGTTGCAGCTACTTTGCCCCATGTTAAAGGTCATTGTCATTCCAGGTAGCTGTGATATTTTTTAGGCCGATTAGCGACATCTCCAATCAGCTCCAGTGAAATTGGGGTGAAAATGGCATGCAAAAAATGAAAGACAACAAAGAATTGAAGCAAACACAATTTCAAAGCTGTTAAATCATTGGGAAGTGTGGACCTAGGTTTTCAGTCAAAGAAGGAGGCAGTTATAGATACTAGTGATACTGGTTTCTCTGGGTATTGCCACAACTGCTGGTTATATGGGCATAAAAAAGTTGATTGCCGCCAAAAGACTGCGAACACTCATCCCAATTATGATCATTTGAAATCATTCATAGCAGAACAAAAGATAAAAAGTCTAATAACAGATAAGCGATCCAATGATGCACTGATTAATGAAAAAAGTTACTGGGCAATGAAGCTTCCTGTGGAAACTAGGGCTTCCACAGTAATCGAACTAAAGGCATGTAATAACATCCAATTGCCTAAAATATTTACAGTCAATATTCTAGATGGGAAAATCAGTAGGTTTGCTAAAACAAAGTACGCTATACAAAAATAAGCTTTCCTGGGGTTGAGCGGTCCCAAAAATCCAGATTCAAATCAGCCAAATGCTCCAATGACCCCCATTCTGCCTTGGGAAGAGGTGGATTTTTGGCGTCCCACGAAGATCCCAGGAAAGCTAGGGAAAAAGAATATGATTGGAAAGATGTCAAAAGGTGCAAGAAAGCAAGATCACAAAAAGTGGAAAGAATTGAGATTCCTCTAAGGAATTTGTTTGATATACTTGGGGAAAAGGAGAACGCCCTAAATAAAAGCCACTATTCCCCCCCCCCCCCATAGAAGCCCTGGGGCTTTGGGAAGGGAGGGAAATCTTAGGGACAATAGAGCAGCCACCAATGGTGCAGATAAAAACCACATCCCCCCTTCCTTCTCCAAAACCCTTAACAATAATGAAGGGACGGCTAGGGCTGGGGTGAATTTTGGGCAATCTAGCTTGAAGTCTCCCTCTCTCAGTGGCAAGTATTACTCACCTCCCCACCGATGGGAGAATGGTAAGTTTTTAAATTTTGTTCCAAATCTCAGTTCTTTTAAGGATAATACTCTGCAGGTGAAGGTATCTTCCCCTATTTACACTCTGCCTCACAGAAGGAACAATAATCTTAAGCATATGCACAATAAAACTGTTAATTTTTCTAACAATGTTTCTAACAAAATAGCCCTAGAGGGTAGTCCTATAG
>MU226363.1:55456-66702 GCA_018584345.1 Thuja plicata | reverse complement strand
TGTCATGTCCTTACTTCTTACAATATACAAGGCTCCTTCACTCCATCTATTTTTTGAGCAGCTCTGTGATCAAAAGGTAAATAAATGCTATTTTCAGACTCAAAATAACGATTAATGAACAATGTATGTTCCCTTTTTCAAACACATATAAAGACTAATAGGTATAAAATGCATTAATACTGGTGTTTGATCCTTTCATATATGTATCTATATATGTATGAAAATTTATATATATAGATACATATATATTTTTTCTTGAGTTCATGCCTTATATTTTATTGATATGTATATCTGAGTGTTCATGGGTTTTCTCTTTCCTTCTTAGGCATATTTATATATATGATTTCAGATGTATTTATGATTATAGACATGTACATATATTCACAAATTATGGATGGCTAGGTAATTTATTTTATTTTCCTTGAAAGCTAGGTTGGTATCCAAATCTAATATGGAGATTAGAACAGAGGCAGGTTAGTACTTAAAATGCTAAATGCATAAGTTACTAACATTAATAGGTTACTGAATCTTAATAAGAATGAATAACCAATACATAACGATTATAGTCAACTCGAAGAGGTAATTACTCCTTATCCTTTGATTTAATTTTCTTATTAATATTCATCAGCCCTGTGAATTTAGATTTAAAAAATGTGTTTTTTTCGATATTAGCTGATCCCTGGATGTGGAGGTTTGTTTGTCTGGTTTTTAGGCAGGACTAACCAAGCAAGGCTCAAGTCCTAATCACGACAAAGCAGGAAGATTAGAGATTTTGTCTTAACAGCATGACTGGCTTAATCATTGTTTAATAATCAATGTATAACCTTTAGATATTGATTTTTAAAAAATCACATCTCGATAAGTATCGAGCCATAGGTATGCCTACGGAAACTATGTATTTAACAAATCTCATCTTTGTATGAGTCGTGGGTATGCCCACGTTATTTTTGTATATGGACAGGACCTTTGGTCCTGGGCAAGGCTGGAGGTTTTCTCAACCCTGCTCTTTCCTACCAGCGCCTGCAGCAAGCGAGGTCACACTATAAAACAATTATTTATATTAATAAAAAACTCTTCAGGGCTTTGGCCTTTTACCGATCAAAAAAAAAAATGTACATGATTTCATTCAATGTGGTTCTAAGTGAAATAATGGATCAACACTAATAGCGTCTAGCAAACATGCTTAGTGATATAAGGTAAAATGAAGTGCAAGAGGAACCTAAGATGGAGACAACAAACATTAAACAAATATGAATCATTCACTACCCATGATTAAACGGTCAAACCATATCAAAGTTAGACATAAGAGTTCCAAACTAAGAAAAGAGTGAATACTCTAATGGGGACTAACAAATAAGGCACATAAAGGATGGAGAAAGAAATTGAAGAGATGATAACTTGGAGGAGATCAAGAAAGTTGAAGAAATCCTTGAAGAATAAGTACCTCTCGCTGATTCTAACTTACTTGATACACTTGATGTGCTTGCACATGACATATAGATATCAACATTTGATGTTTATGCGATATGAAGTAATGAGACAAATAAGAATAAGAAGAAAAATGAGGAGCCTGCTCCTGTAGAGAATAATGGTGCAAAAAAGTGAAATGGGAATCCTTCCTCTGAGGAACATAATAGCATAAAGGTGCAAACATAAACGTGTTTAAGGAATGTGTAGATAAAGTCACTACATTATATCTCAAATGGAAAAGTTCCACTAAAGTCATAAATGGTTAGATTGACTCGATTGAGTCATATATTACATAGATGTCCAAAATATATGATTTTTCAAAGGATAGGATGGAGCAAAAAGAGATCAAATTGAGAATCTATATTTACATTTGTCATTTCTTCGAGACCAAAGAGGGAAAATAAAGAAGAAATTTAGTTTTCTAAGAGAAGTTGTTAACCTAAGATTGACATCATTATCTAAAGTGGTAGCTGAGGAAAAGAAAGTAAATTAGAAGATGAAGGCTTTGAGCAGTGTAGATGAAGGTGATAATTTTTATATACAATTTGAGTGTTGGAATCATATCCTTTCATTTGGAAAAGTATAATGAAATGCAACTTTGGTAAAACTCAAGGTGACCTACAAATTCATTTTACCATCCAAGTGAGTTGTAAGAGTAGTGCCGATAAGGCAATTTTATCTTTGTATAGTTTTGTGGATGCCTGAAATGTCATTTATTGGTTTTTGTTGAAGAATTTTTGTACATAAAATCAGTCTTGGGGAATCTCAATCTTAGGTGGAGTGTTCTTATTAGATTTCATTTAGTCAAGGGGAGTTCATAATTCTAGTTGTCATTATTAGAAGACATTAGGCCCTTTGCCCTTGATCAAAAGGGGAAAGAAGATTTGTAGATAAAAGTGTGTTTCCATCAATGATAAAGGGGGATATTGTTGGAAATGTGTTCCATATGTTATGTTGTCATTGATGTCAACCTTCTATTGATAACAATCTATCATACCTATATAGAGAAGAGTAGGGTTGATATAGTTGAAAAGGATGAGAAATTATGTGAGATCAACATGGCTGAGAGAGATAATTGAGATATATGGTTTGACATAGTTAGTAGCATGGGATCAACATGATTGAAGATATGCAAGTCAATTAGGAATATCAGCATATGTATCCATGGTAATATGGAAATCTGTGTGTATGGTATGCACTTGGTTAAGATTTCTACACATGCCTTATGCTTTGATTATGGGATGCAATACATTGATTGATGTCTACATGCTCAAGGAGTTAGTTGATTGAGATTTGAATTTGGCTCCATACTTGCGGTTTTTGGAAAGTTGTCTAAGAGACAAAGAATTAATTTTTAAATGTGATGCAGGAGCATCCAGGGTGTAAGAGCAATCTTGCATCAGCCAAAAAATATATTGTCTAGTTTTTCAATAATGGCTATCTTTGGCCAAAGTTACTATTTTTGGCAAGGTTACTATTTTTAGTAGGTTGTTCATTTGAGCTCAATTTTTTCCATTTACTCCCCTAGAGGTTCATTTTGGATATATGTGCCTACTGGTAAATTTTCATGGCAAGATCAAGTATGGTTTTGAAGATATTACATTTTTTGTTTTGGCGGGGTGATACAAAAAACTTTGAACTAAGTTTTGAAGGCTTTAGAGGCTCCGAAAAGGGGTCAAACTTTGATTGATTAGTTCTTTAGCATCCTAAGGCGTAGAGCACTTCATGACATTTCTAAAATGGGGTCATAATAGTCAATCGACTCAACGGTTCATAAGTTACAGTTTTCAAAAGTTGGGCCTTCAGGACTCAAGTTTCAATACAAAAGGAATGGTGAGAAAAATCACTTAAGGTAGGAAATTGAACCACTAGGTGCCAAAATAAAAAATATTACTTTCCAGAATATTCTAAGGCAGTTAATTGTGCTACTTATATAGGGTTGAAAGGGAATTTTAGGGTTCAGTTCTAGTTGTGTAGATTGTGGCTTTGTCTTGCAAAATATTGTAATGAAAATGGCCATGTGGTTGTAGCATGTTATTTTTTTAATATTGTAATGTCATTTCATTAAAGATAATAGAAAGCAAGTATTATGTTTTGCTCTTGAAAATTTATGTTTATTTCTTTGTCGTGTTGTGTGTGTTTTGTTGAATAAGGGGAGGAGTACCCTTCATCAATATGTTTTCTAGTGTTTTTCTTTGCATTATCTTCCTTGCATGGCTTGGCCTTTAAGTTCTAAACTTAATATTTTTTAATCAGGCCAACGAAGCTAATTCCAATGTTCCATATCATAAACATTTCTCTAACAAGACTTAGATGTGACTATTCTCTGAATTGAAGTTTAATAGGGTTGCATGTCTCAGTTGTTCCTAAATTGCTCTATATTCCTTCAAAATAGTAGGTACGCTCATGCAAAATTAGAAATTTACCAGTGAACTATAAGATTTCATAAATATGAGTTGAAAATGTTTTTGTAGACCACAATATTATATTCAATGTATTAAAGTATCATAGTTTGTCAGGAATGTCCAAGTTATGTTAGTTCAACGGGTTTCTTCTTTTATACCAACACTTAAAATGATTAGTCATTCAAGGAGCCAGTTGTAGGGATGTTATGGAAAGTCCACATTTCTTTCATTCTAATCCATATTTTATTTTTTGTTTCTCCTTGGTGGTGCAAAGATGAACAATTATTAGTTTTGGTGGTATTGTTGTGCTAACAACATCAGTTCCTTCATTTGTGGTTGATCATAACCTATTAAATTTTCTTTGGAGGATGTGTTGTGGTGTGCTGAGATATTTTTGGGCTTTGTTAAGCATTGGGTTGATCCAAAACTATTTTTTCTTCATGGTGCATATGTTTAAAGTTGACCTTTATTGCATTGCACATTTCATCTAAAGGTCATTTTGGGAGCTAACCTTATTTGTGTTTTGAGATGTTGCAGAGGATATAAGTAGAAGAAAAAATAATTTGCGTTTATTTTTAATTAGTAAGATGGAGTAAGGGTGCGAAAAGGAGACTACCACATCCACATAAGCCAGTTGTATTTGTTAATGCAGTTCATATTCATGTTATTATTGTAAACTTACTGTATTTTGTTGTCAGATTGAGAATCTCTTCAACAAGTCCATATATCTTTGTATCTTTCTCAACAAATGAAATTGAAAAAAATTATTTAAATATTTATCCATTCATCCCCCCTCCTGCCCCCCTCAGTTTGTGGGTGTGTTCAACACTACCTGCCACATTTCACATCCTCCATCACTTTTATTTAACCCCTAATCCTCACTCAATCTCTCCCTAACCATTTGTAATCCTAATTAAATGTGATTGACCTACTTTAAATCCTTGCATAATCTCTCCCTCATTCTCAACCTTAAATTTACCCCCTTTTGGAAAAGACCCTATATACTTGAGCATGTGAATTTGCTCCCTCAAGTACCCAAAATAAATTTTTAATTTCTTTATGCCCTCCAATCCTTTTGCTCTTCATAAATGGTAATTTTTAATTCCCATGAGTCTTTTTGAGTACCATTCATCTCCTCCTCTCATCTCATGATGCCACTTAGCACCATCCCATGAGGTGAGAGGACTGAATCATCCTTCAATCATCCTCCACCATTGATCTTCATCAAGCAATCTTGACCCTCCATTCTTTTTATGGTAAATCCTATTTATCCAACCTTAGCCATTTCCATCTAAATTTCACTATTTAATCATTTAAACGCCATCATGATGTCAAATTTGTGAGTGAGTGCACATCCACTCAAACATTATGGACAAATAGACAAAACATAGAGTCTAATATAATATGATTTTACTAAATTATATTTTTATTTTCTTTCTTTAGCCTAATTTGAGAGTTTGCTTTTTTCTATGTTTTGTTTGGTTATATTTCTAAATCATTCACAGTTTGATCAAAAAATTCACGCACACACTAGTAACCGTGACTTCAAAGTTGTTAATATTGATAATTTCCTTAGATCTAAAAAACAACAAATCATATGACAGCACATTAATGCACTAGTGAATAATTATCGGTCTAACTGTTATTGGGGTCATTTTGGACATCTCAACAAAAAACATGTTGATGTGGCATCATATTTGATGACATGAACTTGAAACTTTAATTATAAGTAAGAACTTGCCAAATAAATTATTGTAAAAAAATAACTGTTATTTGAAATTGCCAAATGAAATTTTAAAAGACACAAAATTTTAATACTCAACTCACTTCTCCTTGCACATCAATTCTTGTTCTTTACCCATTGATTCTTGTTCTTGTTTGGAAGCTTAACTTCCTCTTGGCACAAAATGGCTATCCATAAACTCTATGAGTGCGTTAGAGTTGAAATGAGAACTAAAGTTGGTATGTTTGAGCTCTTTGGTAGTGACATTGAGGTCAAAAAACAATGTCCTCTATATGTAGTTTGGTTTATATATTGGTAAACTAGAAGCATGATTGAAAAAAAACCATTCGAGAAGGTACCTAGTTAGTAGGTTACGTGGTGAAATTGTTTTTATACATGGATGGTTTATTCTTATTGCAAAACCTGCCCAAGGTTTGAGAGAATATTTGAAAGCTTTCGATCTCTTTTATCAAGAAGTTGGGATGCAAGTGAACACCAACAAGACCAAAGTCATGGTCTTTTCTTTGAAAAAGAAGCAACAAGTTAATTTTATCTTGAAGGGTAGTTCCTTGGAGGTAGTGGATGAATACAAGTACCTGTGAATTGATTTTCACAAAAGGCTCAACTGGGAGACATGTAGATCATAAAGGATCCAAGGAGGATGGAAAGCTTCATATATTCTTTAGAATATGTGTAGGAAAGCACATTTGTGGGACTAAAAGACTAAGGTTAGTGGTGTCGGTTATCCTTTATGGGTGTGAGGTTTGGGGGAGTAGCATGTCAAACCACCAACAACATCAAATAGAAAGATTCCAAAAGCGTCTAATCACTAGTAGTCTCGAAGTCAAACCAACGATCCCATGTGAGTTCCTTTTAGCTAAGTCTGGCATGTTTCCTATTGAGACTTCAATGATCGTTCATTTGTTAAGCTACTTAAAAAGGTTGAAAATGTGGATCTAAGCACCATTAACCCAAAATGGTTGTTGAAGAGAAGCTAAGTCATAGGAAAAAGACTTGGAAGAAGCATAATAGCAAGTGGATGGACAAATGAGACATAAATATGCATGACTGTCTTTACATTAATGATGAGAATAAAAAAAGTGGTTGAGAGATAAATTCAGGAATAACATGTGGTCTTATATAATTAGGCTGGAAAAAACATAATATATTAAGGAATTTAATCCCATATGGAAGCACGATGAAAACATTTATTTGAGATCTATAGTTAGATAAAGACTAAAGTTTTAATTGCACTACTGAAAACTAGTTCTCATCATTGAGATGTGAAATAGGTAAATGGATGATATCCAAAAAGAATTGGAAGGAGAGGGCTTGCATTTTTTCAAGTAATGAAGTGGTCGTAACTGAATGACATTTCATCAAGAAATTTGAGGTGTACGAAGATATCCCTAGTCATTTTAAATGAGCTTTTTGAGGGGGGCAAGAATTCAAAAAATGACAAATTTCTTAATCAAGATTCAAAATAAAAAACTAATATATATATATTTTTAAAACGGAATAATTTGGTCTCTTGATCCCTTGGACATCTAAGGCTTGTCAAATTCCTTCATGCCTTCATTTTCTTGCTCTTCCATATCGTGGGGCGCTTCTTGTACTTATTTTAAAAAAATTTCACATATTTTCTTATCTCCACAAAAGCTACCATTAATTTTTTCCAAGTGAAGCAATCCTCATGGCTGAAAACGTTGGAATAGAAGAAAGCCAAGTGAAGCAATCCTCATGGCTGTAAACGTTGGAATACAAGAAAGCCACCAAAATCATTCACGGCCAATTTGGCAAATATCCATTAATCTCTTGGAACAATTTCTAGCAATTTGCTCATTTTGAATGGCCGCATCGATGCCAATGTCAATAGCAGTCTCATTCTGCTTGCCTCTTAATGTCAATGGTAGCCACCATCATATTATTTCTCATACCACTTCACATAAAATTGCCTCTCATTACGCTTATTCAGTCACACACACCAAAGAGCTAAGATGGTCCACACACACAACAATTACAGGCATGAAATCCTCCACCAGGCTTCGTGCAGCATCTACAGACAACGTCGAAGATAACAAGGTATGTATATAGAAAACACATATCATCATAACTGTATGGCGCTTAATTGGTTTTTTAGGATAGCTTAGAAATGATGGAATTAAAAATGCCATTTGGAGTAGCAGCCTTCTAGGACTAATTCTCCACTTTCCAGTCATATTCCCTAATTATGTCTGAGAATTTTAAGTGTAAATAGTTTAATTACGCAGGAATAAATGCAATGCTGGTGGATTTTGTTAGGGCTGGTTCCCCAACACAGCCTATTACTACATGTGAATTCAAGCTCTCAATATTCCAAGCAACTTAAGTATGTAAAATTGTCTCCATGAAGTGATAAGTCAAGTTTATACACAGTTGTTTGTTGGGTTGTTGTCTACAGATAAGGCGGGGATGATTGATGTGGTAGACCAATGTGGGAAGTTCCACAGAGCATTGTCATCCATTGTTTCCGTCGTGGGGTCTAATGACATAGACGATCAATCATATCATCTATACCAATGAGTGTTTATTTTTGTATTTTGTACCATGCGTTGATAACCTGATATTTGTACACTACTGATATTTGTCATGCATTTAGTTTGAGGTTGATATAATTCTGATTAGCGTTTAGTGTTAGTGTGTCACAATTTCTTGGAATCTGCATCATGGGCATTTAGTTGAGACAGAATGCCTGGTTGTTGATTTGACGAATTAGTTGTGCTTTTAGTTCTTTTCTTTATATAAGATGGAATTTGCTTCTTCAGTGTCTCAGTGGACTCGCAGCAGGGAACCAATCTGCTAGACATTCTGCACCTATGGACAATTTGATAGTGGTCATCTAATGGAGTTGCTGCATGTGAACTCCATAGTGTGAATATGAAACCGATTTTAAAGAAAGGAGATGAGCTATTGGTGTGGAAAGAAATTCTACACAGGGATATGACATGCAAGTCGATTCCTTATAATTAAGCAGACATCACAATGATAGCAAACAAAATGCTTAAACCGCCTTATTCCAACGAAGTTATAGTGCTTGAACTTTGAACAGATCCTAAGAATATTTATTTAAAAAAGAAGACAAACATCAAATTTCAATATATAATTAGAGAGCAAACAAAATGGATGACAATGGTCTAGTTACTTTCCAACAAGCAGTAGCTCACATAGAATTCTAACAAGGAGGATTTACCTAGTAGCATCATACGGGGAACTACACAGCCTCCATTTTTAACTGAAAGTAGCAAAAAGGAAAAACACGATTATCACTAAGACAACTAAAAACAAAATAGCAATATCGTTACCAGTAATGAAGTAACTGGATTAGCAATTTAGAAGTGGTAACTATAGGTTATGGAGATCATCGGGGGCAATACTCAAAACTCTGTCATACTGTCAGAAAGAATATAGTGGCCAAAAGTTACAAGTGGCCCCGTCATTCCATTTAAACTGGATTTTAAGTATAGACCACCTTTTAGCTTCAGAGGCACCCCATGGGTCATCATCCTTTCAGAAGCTCCTCCTTTTATGGGTTTGTGTATAAGCTGAGTTATAAATTCTTCAAAGTTTCTGTAGTATGTGCAAACATTATACAATCACCCATTAGCTGCATCACTGATGCAGACAAGCCATCCCTCACATCCTCAAATTCTATAGTGAGATAAGCCGAGGTTGATCAAGCGCAACTTTCTGATCTGAATTAGACCATGCAAACATATTGAAGTAGGTCACTAATCTAACACTTCGTTGGTGAGGCAGCCACCAAGGTTCAAACCCTTGGTGGGCCATTGTGCTTACAGGCCTTGTGGCTTCACTGGGTTGTTGAGCTCGCGGGTTTGAACAAGTGAAGGGTGGGGATGAGGTCCCCTATTTGTGGCCTCACTGGTTCATAGTTCTGGGTCAAAAGCATATCATTTGGAGCTGGAAGGCGTGTCATGCCAGCATCACCAGCCACATCAAAAAGTTTACCAGACATAATTTTAAAAAATAAAAATAAATAATGACTAAGGCAATTTGAAACACTCCTATGACACATCTCTGCAAGAACTTAAGTTAAAGTAGAGTGCGATGTTAAACATAGTGTCCCATGGGGATTTGTTGCCCCAAGTTTTCTATTTCTGGAGATGTGGATGTCCTTGAGATGCAGAGACATTGGGGATGTGTCCCCCTGCTGAACTCCCATTTCCACCAGTAGGGAGGAAACATCATAGGGATACTTTCCTCAAAGAGGGGATGCTTAGGGGCGACCTCCCCCTGATAGAGATGTCAAGGGAATACTGGGCATGCCAAAACCTCCAAGAAACGATCTCATGTCCTTAAGTGGTTTTTAGACCTCTGCCGATCCCCTCATGCTTGAAACATCTAAATTTTGTTTTGGAAAAATGGGTTGGTAGCCCTAACCCTAAAAGTTCTATTGATGCCACCTACACCCCAAGCACTCAAAAACCCTATAATAACATCCCACCCTCAATCAAAATCACTCTCAAGTTCTTGTTTGTCTTTGCATTGAGCAAAGTTTCAAGAGTGAATTACGAGAGCAAGGATGCAAGAGTGAGAGCAAGAAGAAGAGAATAAAGTCTTGATTAAACAATTGTTCAATACATTTATCAAGCTTTCAAGGTAAGCCTTATGTAAGAATTTGCAAATAGCAATGAACCAAGGATCTAGAGTTCAAAGAATAGCACAAAGACAAGAGAGATGATATGAACAAGAATAAATTGTATTCTCATTAATGATGCAATATGCAAATAAGAGATATTGGAGATGTTTTACAATATAGAAGTGCCTGCTTATATAGGCAAGGCAATAAGAGAGCATGATAAGGAGAAGATAAGCTATCGCCTACACAAGGTGGAATCACATGTCCACCAAAGGTGCATCATCCTCCATTATGCAATGAAGTATGTGCCATATGATGAGGATGATAATGTGATATGTGCACTAAAGGTGGATTTTACACATAAAGTGGAATGTGATAACAACTATCACCGCCTAGAGAGGAATTTCTCCTACAGTGGAATGTGACCACATAAAGTGGAATGTGATAACTGTTAATATATTCAGATTTTGTAAGGAAAAATACAATCTACAAATAGCTTTTAATACTGAAAATAAAATTGACAGAGATAAACAAGAAAGGAGAAGATAATACCCGGTTTGTAGCAATTAAAATTTTCTTCACCTTGAGCCTAATGTTCCTTCATCTTCATCTGCATATCCTCTTCAAATATATGTGAAAAAATAACTGATTTATTACTGCTGCAAGATTAGATTAAGGACTGCTGTAGGTGTGAATTATCCTCTGCATGTTATGTCTTCCATACGTTAGATAACTTGCACCTCAAGTCTCATATATATATGAGAGAAGACATGTTTAATTGCAATGAGCCGACAAGGATCAACATTAATTAATTTCTCAAGGACACTCAACACAAGTCGTCCCTTGTGGCAATATAAAGTCAACTTTCAAGATAAATAAGAAGTCGTCCCTTTTGGGATAATACCAAGCTGTTATCATTATTCAGAGTTTAATAAAATAATATATGAGGTGTATGTTAGGATGAATAATAAATAAGATTATTTATTATTCATCTTAGCATACACATCATTGA
>MU226363.1:44445-55406 GCA_018584345.1 Thuja plicata | reverse complement strand
CATCATTGATCTTTCCGAAAAGACCACAAATACTAACACTCCCTCTTGGTCTCGAGGGAAGATCAAATAAATCTCATAATGTAATCACAAGATCTTTATCACTCTAGATTTCGTTCTCAATGAATATAGAACCATTAAAGAAAACATAACATAACATAATATGTTCATCGTGTATTCTTACCTGATGTAATCAGTGTGATTTAATCATCCTCAAGATGTCCCAACCTTTGTAATATCATCTACTACAGGATATAAGGTTATTCAAATATCGTTCACATGTAATGAGAGGTAAGAAGCATAATGTAAACAATAATCTCATATATATCTCAACTTTATGTAAATAATAGATCTCAAATCTATGTAATCATCATAACAATAGATCTCTAATCTATGTAACAATGTCATCAATGTCTTGGTTTTTAAATTGGCCCCCATTGTCTGTTACAATTGAAGAGGGTATCCCATATCCACAGATAATGTAGCTCAAGATGAACATAGCCACCTGTTTGCCAGTGGCTTTGATTAGCAGCACGGCTTCGACCCAGTTCGTGAAATACTCAATGGTTGTAATGATGAACTTGTGTCTATTTGAAGAATTATGATATATTTGTCCAACCAAGTCAAAGGCCCATTGCTGAAATGGCCAATGTGTTATGAAAGGTATAAGTTCTCTGGCAGGAGCATGGATGAGATTTCCATATGTTTGGCATTTATGACATGTCTTTGAAAAGTGGATAGCATCTTTTTCCATTGTAGGCCAGTAATAGCCTACTCTGAGCTGTTTCTTCACTAGTGAAAAGTCGTTTGAATGTGATCCACATACACCTTCGTGGACTTCTTTTAACGCACGATCTGACTCTTCGAGTTCTAAACATCTAAGAAGTGTACCGTCGAGACCTCGTCTATATAAGTTATTAGTTATGAGAACATAACACGATGCTGTCCTAATCAAGGCTCGTTTTTCATTCCTAGATAGATCATTGGGAATGGTTTGGTTAGTTAGGTAAGCAATGATTTTAGCATACCGAGATTGGTCTTGGGCATTCAAAGTGCAAATTACTTGGTATTCAGGGGTATCAAAGGTGGGATAGGATAGTTCTTCCACCAAGAAGTCATAGCAGAATTGATGTTCCTCTAGTTGTAACATGGATGCCAATGTAGCCATAGCATCTGCAGCTTTGTTCTCTGTTCTGGGTATTTGTTGGAATGTGATGAAGACAAAGTATTTCTTTAAGTCATCTACTAGTTTCTTGTAGGGCATCAACTTCTCATCTTTCGTCTGATAATCTTCATTGACTCGATTGATAATGAGATGGGAGTCCCCATACACGTGTATCTCTACAATCTTCCATTCTATGGCAAGTTTAAGACCGTTTACCAATGCTTCATATTCAGAAATGTTATTTGTGCATGGGAACATCAATTTGTAGGACTTTGGTATTTTGTAGCCTTGAGGAGTTATGAATAGAACCCCTGCTCTAGAGCCTTGTTGTGTGAAAGAACCGTCAAAGTACATCTTCCATGGATGCTCAGTGAGATGCATAATTGTTTCATCAGGGAACTCAATTCTTAAAGGCTCATCATCTTGGAGTGGTGAATCAGCCAATTGATATGCGAGGACTTGTCCTTTAATAACCCTCTTGTCCACATACTCAATGTCAAATTCGCTCAGAATGAAGACCCACTTTGCCAGACGTCCTGTTAATGCTGTTTTGCTTAGGAGGTACTTCAAAGGATCTATCTTTGCTATGAGCCTTACTGTATGTGATAGCATGTAATGTCTCAATTTTTGTGATGCAAAGACAACTGTTAAGCATGCTTTCTCAATAATGCTATAATTGAGTTCATAGGAGACTAGTGTTCTACTGATGTAGTAGATCGCTCTTTCTTTCTTAGTTTCATCCTCTTGTGTGAGTAATACTCCTAGTGATGTGGCTGTAGCTGAAATATACAGGAGTAATGGCTTTCCATGAATGGGTGCCATAAGAATAGGAGTAGCCAGGTACTCTTTTAATTCTCTGAAGTTAGCTTCACAATGTTCATCCCATTTGAAAGTGACACCTTTGTGTAGTAATTTGGAAAAGGGTTGTGCTCTGTCCGCAAGTTGTGACATGAACCTCCTAATTGATTGAAGTCTCCCTTGTAATGTCCTCATTTGACTAATGTTGCGTGGAGGAGTCATCTCTAGTATAGCCTTGACTTTGCCAGGGTCTACCTCAATTCCTTTTGCCGAGACAATAAATCCTAGGAGCTTTCCTGATTGGACGCCAAAGACAGATTTCTTTGGATTGAGCCTGGGTTGAAATTGCTCCATACGATCCAATATCTTTCTTTAGTCAGCAATGTGAGTGCTCCTTTCTTTTGATTTAGCTAAGGTATCATCCACGTAATCCTCCATGTTTTTATGCATCATATCGTGGAATATAGTAGTCATGGCTCTTTGATATGTAGCACCGACATTCTTTAACCCAAATGGCATGACGTTCTAGCAAAAGGTTCCCCATGCGCATGTAAATGTGGTCTTCTCTTGATCTTCAGGGGCAATTTTAATCTGATTATAGCCTAAGACCCCATCCATTAGTGAGTACATTTGGTAGCTTGTTGTGAGGTCTATGATCATATCAATATTAGGCAGTGGGAAGTCATCCTTAGGACATGAGTTGTTTAAGTCTCTGAAGTCTGTACAGATCCTGATAGATTTATCGGTTTTAGACACAGGGACCACATTGGGGATCCATCTTGCGTAAGCGATGACTCGGATGAATCCAACTTTTTAACAATTTCTCTAGCTTTGCTTTTACTAGCAATGCAACCTGAGGATGCATCTTTCTTAGTTTCTGTTTCATAGGTTTAATCCCGGGAGCTATAGATAAGTGGCGCATTATTAATTCAGGATCCAGTCCAGGCATATCTGTATAAGACCATGCAAAGTTGATCTTTTTATCTTTCAGGAACTCGGTGAACTATGTCTTCCCCTCATCTGACAAAGATTGTGCTAAGTGAATTATTTGAGGATCTTCAGCTGTGCCCAAGTTAACTAGTTGTATTGGTTCTATCAGAACTGAAGACCTTTCTTGAAAGTGCTCAGGGAGGATATCAAGAATCTCATCCTTTGGCGCCTCTGAGAGGTTTTCACCATCGGATACGTTTTTTGTTTTTACTATTTTAGAATCTGACAATGCCACAACATGGTTTTCACCGTCAGTTCTTTTCTTCTTTTTATTTTTCAATTTTTGACTGAGAAACTTGATATCCTCCTGTGACATGTTCACGCTCCTTGCATTGGTGGAAGAAGGGTAAGGTTCACAAGCATTTAGATAGCAAGCCAAGGTGTAGTTATTGGGAAAGTCGAGGATAGGAGTAGGATCTGTAGTAGTCCAATCAATTAGGTCTGGGTTTATTAAAGACAAGGAGTCAGATTCTGGGAAGGATAGCATCGCGTCAGCGTCAAGACTATTAATTGACATGACATGTTCTGTTAAGTTAATTTCTTCGATGTTTAGATCAATAAGAGTCAGATCGTCATTAAAAGGGTCATTGTTAGTAATATGCGGACCAAACTCTAGTGACTCGTCAGTTGAGTATTCTTCTTCTTCATCTCTTTGTAGGAGGCTCCTAGCTTGTCGCCTCTGAATTTCTTCTAGATCTAAGAGAACACCAGTTTCTTCATCAATGATTTGGGGAAGGAATTCCTCCTCTTCTTTAGGAACATCAATACTGTTAGGAGTGGTGTTAGAAGGTTCTTGGTGTGCCGATGTAGCTGCAAACATGTGAATTACATCTATTTCAATGTCCTCCGTGGTAACAGATAGCTCATCCCACTCGTAATCATGTGAGTCGGTTACTTCGTCATCAGACCTGTTTAATAATTCAGCAATAGTTACCTGGTGTACCCTATTAGACACTTGTAGATCAAAGTGTGGTAAATCAAGGATATGTGAAACTGTGACTAGCTGCCCCCAGTTAGGATGTAAATCTTGTGGTCGAGGTGCGTCTTCAATAACTGTTGCGACCAATGGTACTGCTGGATTGTCCTCTATTGTTTCTTCTACCTCTTGAATAGGAATTTGTGCTAACAAAGGCACGCGGAGATCTTGTGGTACTTCAAAGCTTGGTAAATAGCGCCCGGCTTGATATTCGGGATTCTCCGTGCCAACATGTAATAATCTTTCATAGGACCATGGTTCCAACTCTATTTCTTTTGTTTCATCACTCCCTTTGTCAGAAACTGGACTATCCCTTGAAGAAGGGTCTTCAGATTTATTATTGAAACCTAGTCCCGTTTTATCTCTAGTATCCCTGAATTCCATGTGTACAGGTTCAATAAGTCATTTTCCTTTGTCCCATTTGCTTGAGGAGATCATATCCTTTTCCATACTTCTCCAGGGATATTTCCACATGTTTTACCTCAGCTTCCTTTGATTCTCCTTTGTAAAGCCAGACCAAGACTGCTTGTTCTTCTGTGTTATCTAAAGAAGATGTGGATGCCTTAACCATGCCAGTTGCTTTCTGGATTTTTGGCATTCGAGATGCAGCAAGTGTGAATGATGAAGGTTTTCCATAGGATCTTGGTGATACTGGGAGCTCTGTTAATGACGGGGTCATGTCCAACTTATATTCTCCCATACCTGTTTCTTCAAGTTTTAAGGTCTTTCCAAAAATTTTCATCACCATGTCTTTGGTAGTCTCAGGAACAATCTCATCTGTAGCCTCCTTGTTATGCGGAACCATACTACCTGCCTTGATATTGTTGCAAGTATAATTGGCATCGACAGGAATTTTCACTTCTACCCCATTATGTGGGAACTTGATACATTGGTGGAAGGTAGATAGTACAGCTTGCATTTCATGAATCCAGGGTCTCCCCAACAATATGTTGTAAGCCAAGGGTAGATCCTCCAGAACTTGACATCTGACATTCCTTTCAACCGGCCCGACTCTGATAGGTAGAACAATAAGACTTTTAGAGGATCTTTCTTCCTCATCATAAGCTTTTGCTTCTAGAGTCAATGGTCTGTTCTGAGAGACCCAGTTTCCTGATTAGATTAAGGGTACAAATATTCAATCCTGCGCCTCCATCTATCAATACGCGTCTAACACGGGATTTATGAATGAGGACCTCAATATGAAGGGGTTGATTATGTGGATGTGTCAATGATTTATCATCTTCCTCTCAAAAAGAGAGGTAATGTGGCGCTGAGATGTGATTAACCATCGCTTGGAATTTGTCTATATCAAGGTCTTTTGGTACATTTGCGGCATGTAGGGCTTGTTCAAGAATTTCCCTATGTACTGTGGAGATTTTAAATAACTCAAAAATAGAAATTTTAGGAGAGGTTCGTTGCAATTGATCCACCAGGTTGTACTTTGCTGTAGGAGTAGTAACTGTTTGTTTCGCCGCTATCGGTTTAGGGATAGTGACAATGGGTACTTTGGAAGTTGTTGCTGGTTTTGATGAGGAATTGGGTCCTTTGATCGTGACCTGTGCTTGACTGCGGGTCACAACATTTGATTGGGAAGATGTGTTTTGAACACCTTTGATAGTGACCACATTAATTGATTCAGTTTTAATGTCTAGCATGTTAATCACATTATCATTTTTAGAGTAGGCGTAGTTCACTTCATTTCCTTTTCCTTTGGATACTTCCCCTTTCTCGTAATTAGGGAACGACTTGTTAAACGCCATATGATCTTCGTTAGTGGTGTGCCCTTCCACCTTGATCTTGCCTCCTTCAATAAGGTCTTGGATAACATGTTTGAGTTTAAGACAGTTGTTAGTCTTGTGTCTTTTGTTCTTGTGAAAGACACAGTATGAATTGTCATCCCACCACCTTGGTTTGACTTCTGGCTCCCATGGTTTGGAATCTGGGATCGTGAGAGCTTTGTTGTCTAATAGTGTTTTCAAAACAGTTTCAAGAGGCTCTCCCAAAGGAGTGAATGTTCTTTGAGGCTTGGAAGTCCATGGCTGACCCCTGTTATTCTCGTTGTTTGCTTTAGGTACAGAGGTTGTTACCTTGGCATCTTTGCTTTCTTGCATGCTATTTGTTAGGTTGAACACCTCGGGTTTAGGGCGAATATTGGATGCGTCTACCACTCCATCGTTAACAACATTTTTGTTTTGTTTCCACCATTTTGGTATGTTGTTGGAGTTGTTAGATTTGTTTTCACTTTGGAGAGTGATTTCTCCCTTTTAACCATGACTTCTTTGATACGAATGGCATTTTTGATCATCCTGTCAAAGCTAGGGGAGTCTTGCATTTGCAATGCGTAGTTCAACTCAGGTACCAAGTTATTAACAAAGATTTCCATTTTCTCGGATTCGGGAATAGCTCTTGAATATCGTGCAAAGATTTTCTGCCACCTTTGTAAAAAGTGGGTAAAGATTCGCTAGTCTTTTGTTTAGTGTTGCACAGATCTATCATAGTCACATCATGCTGGATATTATAGGAGTAATGTTGGATAAATCGTTGAATTAACTCCTCGAAAGTTTTTACCTTAGGTGTAAGTTTTGAGAACCACTCCATGACGTTGCCTCCTAGACTTCCAGGAAAGAGCCTCATGAGGTATGTAGGTTGATGCATGTATTCTATGCTCAGAGCACAAAATTCTCTTACATGGTCATGTGGGTCGGTCTCTCTTGTATATTTGTCATATTTTGGTCTTGCCATGTTAGGAGGAAACGTAATCATATTAATACTCTTTTCGAAAGGAAATGGACAAATGGAGTCCAAAGAGTATTTCGTCTTGGGTTTAGCCTTCTCCTGTTTGAGAGTCGCAAGCTCCATTTGCATCAAGGTTAGTTGTTTGGCGAGAATAGATATATGAGTTGACACCTCCTTTTCTTTTAGTTGTTCCACATCATAATCCTTAGGTAATTTTACGCCAGTGGATGCTAGATGGAGAAAGTATTTCTCTTTATCTTCGCCAATCATCTTTTCCAACGTCTTTTGGAATTTCTTGCTCTGTTTGAGTTTATTGTATTCTTCTTCAGTGATGTCTTTCTCATTGCCTGAATCAAACAAAGGATGGTCAAAGTGTGGTTCTTCTTCATCGCTATCTTCGTGCTTTTGGTTTTTATCATTGTCGTATTCCTCAAAAGCCTTACTCCATTCGTGAGTGGTTCTTTCCATTTTTGGAGAGTCTAAATCGAACAGGGAACCACGAGATGTTTCTCCTCGTTGAAAGCATAGTGATCTTGGAGGTACTTCCGATTTTTTAGAAGTATACTTGTTGCATCTTGTGTTAACCATGTATTTGGATCTCAACTTCGTCAAAGTTTCCCGATAGTGTCAAGTAGAGTCTCAAATCGTTCAAGTGTGTCTAGGTAGAGGTGTCATTTGTGTTTTTGGTGGAAGTAAATGATTCTAATGTCAAAGGGTTAGAATGCCTTGGTAATGAGCTGAGAATCAAGTTGTTGTGAAATGCGGATAGACCACACGTATTGAGACTGATTGCGAGAAATCAATAGGACATGCAAGGTAGATGTTTGAAAAAGTGTTTTGGCATAGCAACAGGGAAACCAAAAAAGACAAAAGGAACAGACTAAGGAGCCAAAAGGGTATCCAAATCTACTGAGGTTTTCTGAGAAACTAATCTGCAAGTGCCCACTGTCCTAGATGCGAGCCAGGAAATACAGTATGCGAGCTTTTGATGACCCAGGATGTGAGCTTTTACTCTAGATGCGATGAAGTGCTGACCAGATACGATGAAGTATACTAGATACGAGCCAGGAAATCCGGGATGCGAGTTTCTGATGTTTTTGTCAGATTTTGTCAGTTTTGAAAAATGTGTTTTGGAAGCTCGTGAAGTTTGTTTGATCCGTGATCGTGTTTGGAGACTTGCTGGTGAGTGAAAAACACATGTAGATTAAGGATTGAATTTTGTTGCTTGTTTTGAAGGTGTTATCTTGTTAATTATTTTTTAGATATATCAAGTAGATTTGCATTGTTAGGGGAACAAACACATCCTTATGCCCTATTTTCTAGGTAGAGGATACAAATCTTTGCTCGTTGACTTAGGTACACACTCAAATGCTAATCAGAATACAACCATCACCAAGCACGCAATAGCTCCACTCATGATGCTGTATTAGCCGACTCCAAATGCAAGTGAGGGCACGATATGACAAGTGTCTTGGGGCAATTACGTTTTGCTTTGCACAAGGATTATCACCCTTTTGAAGATGAATCGGGTAGTTTTGTCTATAAAGTTCGTTGTTTTATGATGGGGCAATCTGTTCGAAACTGTCTCCCATAGAATTGCACAAGGCAAAATTGAGGCGTATAGCCCTATGAGTACTCAAATATGTGTAGTCTCGCAAGCAAGATTCAAGCGGCTCCGCTCTACACATACCCAAGCATGTTCAAGGAATGATGTTGAAATTCTGAGAACAAAACCGACTCCGTCTTCCGAGGCTTTGGCCTATGAGGAGGCAATTATTTATAGTGAGTTGGAAGGGTTGGCATAAAACTTGTCCTCACTTGGGTCGTTCCCGGAAGATTTTTTCCTCAACCGGTAGGCCCTCTACTGTTTAATAAGCATACAAAGGATTGGCGAGCGTAGGATTCTAGTTTTCTGATTCTTCAAAAGAAGAAGAGCACTCTCTTAGTCCATGCCGTTTTCTCCCAAAACACTTAAATCAAAGGTTCATTCCCTCAAGCTATGTTGAGCCTGATTTAGAGATTCCTAAATTATGAAAGCACTGCATGCGAAAGTAAAGTTTGTTTGTTCAGTTGACCACAGTTCTTAGTGCTTTGCTTGTTCAATTACTGTCCCAAAATAAATTAAACGATGAGTTTGTTCATTGAGCCACAAAATTTTAGTGATTTGAGTTGTTCATTTACTATCCCAAAATTAGACGATTTTGTTTGCTTTGTTCAGTTACTCCAAATGCCTTTCAAATCATAAATTGACTTGTGAGTTTTTGATTTTCCTAAAAAAAAGGAAAAGAGCATATTCCTCCGGTCAATTTAGTATGAGATTGGAAAATGTCTTTAGTTTTGAAAGCATAAAAATAGAAGTCAAGATGGGGGATTGGCAACCTGTAAAACCATAAGTTAGTATTCTTTTTCCCACTCTTTCAGCTCTGATAGCAATTTGCAAACACAAATTAGGCTGTCCAAAACATCAAAACCACAACTGATTAAAGTGTTAGAGATTAGGTAATGTAGTATGCAAAATCTTTGACCAGATAAGATCCTAGAAATACAGGATACGATGCAATATACTGAATACGAGCCTGTGCTACTAGATGCGACAGACTGCTGACTAGATGTGAGCCTGTACTGAAAATGACCCAGGAAATCCCGAATGC
Organism: Thuja plicata; assembly: GCA_018584345.1. NCBI lineage: Eukaryota > Viridiplantae > Streptophyta > Pinopsida > Cupressales > Cupressaceae > Thuja > Thuja plicata. Next base: position 46,093 of record MU226363.1, on the reverse strand, counting down.
GAGCCTAGATTTTTGTGATGCAAGGGCGTATCCCGAATGTGAGAGTTTAAGGCCAGAAACGAGCCTGTACCTGAAATCTGGGAAGACAAATTAGCAAAAAATGAACTTGAAATGAGGCAAAATCCGAAATTGAGCCCCACGGTGGGCGTCAGAAATGTGTGTTAAATTGTGGACCTGTTACTTGCGACACAACACTTCAATAGATCATTATGTTAGGGAAAATAGGGTTAGTAAAGCATGTAAATCCACTAAAATCGATCTATTGCTTTCTAACTAGGAGTGTGAAAAATAACATAATAGCCCTCAGATTATGCCTTTTTCTGTGACATATACAACCTAGCATGAAAGATTCAATTAAAACTAAGAAAGATATCTAAATAACATGCATTCTAAAGCTCTGAAAATCAAGATTATAACAATGCATAAACATGAAAACTAAAATGCAATATGAATCTATGCAAATCCTAACAGCATAACAATACTTTTCAATTCTAAAATTAAGGGGCCATTTGAGCTCAAAAACTCATGCTATTTATAGAAGAAATGAGGAGAGAGAGGGGGGACAAGGGTCATTAATGGAGGTGTAAAACTCATTAATGAGGTGTAAGAGGCATTAATGCCAAAGACATTCATGAGGCATGGGCTTGGGGAATCTCCATTAATAATGCATTAATGAGAGCATTTAAGAGGCATGGTGAGGGTGTAAGAAGCAAGTTTGAGAAGGTGGACTTGGAGGGAGTCAAGCTTGAGAAAGTTGACTTTCTCAAGTGGGTTGAGTCCTTAATCACAAATTTAGGAATGTGACATCATTAGAAAGTGGGTTAGGATAAGATTAAGATTAAGATTAGATTTAGCATGGGGGGAATAGGTTGGGATGGGTTTGAACTGTAATGTCCCCATTTTGCGGGCATTAGAATTCATAAGAATTAGCCTATCATTTGACCCTCGTAGGCTAACAATTATTGATAGAGGGCCTCGTGTGGCAGTTACTCGGTGACTAGAGACATTTCTCTTCAGCTGGATTCAGGTTTTGGCCTTTGCACAGGTTATTTGACTTAGATTGACACACTTACTATTTATAGTAAGTTACTATTTTGGGTGAGTCAGAGTTCTTATTAATAGAAAGACATCTGAGCAGAGCATATTGGCAGTGTCGACTTTGATTGGGCTTTTGCAGCTGTTTCTAGACTCAATTTCACATACTTACTATTTATAGTAAGTCACTCTTTAGGGTTTCTATCTATATCTGAGGCACCTGGGAAGTCTTCAAAGGCAATGACGACATTGATGGGGCTCTGCAATTGTTTCTTGGCACATTTGGAGAGACTTACTATATATAGTAAGTCAGTAGCAGGGAGTTACTATTTTTAGCAGGGCACTTGGTCACATGATGGTTGACAGTCATGACCTCCTGTTTAGATGGTTTGGAAAAATAATGAGTATTTTAAGAGATATTAATATTTTAATGGCCATTAATGATAATTAATTATTAAAGTTAAAATATAAAGTTATAACTTTATGTTAAAGTTGGGGCCATTTAAGGGTCATGTATTATTAATACTCATTATGAAAGGAGGATAAAAGAATTAATGTTATTTCCTAAGTTATGAAGTTAAAAATTAAATAACATTTCAATGTTATTTAAAAG
>MU226363.1:8231-25986 GCA_018584345.1 Thuja plicata | reverse complement strand
GTCATAAATACCCGTCGGGAAAACCCCGAAGGTGTACAAATAAAGCCGACGCGGCAACACTAATCCCTACGCTAACATAAAAATGGGTCCGGGATAAGCTAAATCGACCGAGACCCAAATACAAGTTTATTTTGTTTATTTGATGACGGGGACATTACAATCTGCCAATGGTGGAGACCCCGGGAGCACTATGACATAACCTTTTTGTCATATATGTTGATACTTTGAAGACATCTTAGTTTTCTGAATTTGTTGGCTCGATATTTCTCCTAATATGAAGATTTAACAAGAATCTTCAGAATAGATCCAAGGCAATCGAGAACATTCTCACTTCTGAGAGGCAGAAGATACTGCTACATGAAACAATGCAACAAATTACAAAAAAAAGGCAAGCTATGGAAGAGTCCACAGAACCATGTGAATGTTCTTGAGTCTCAATGACTCTATAAGCCTGCTGTTAGGCTGGTCAACTCAGTCTGGATAACTATTTAAAAGGATGGTGATCTGGCAATGGTGGGGATTACAGGAGCACAATGACATAATTTTTTTATCATTGATGTTGTTTCTCTGAAGATATCCTGATGTTTCTTCTGATATAAGATTTAACTTATGTAATTTCATACTGAAAAATTAGTTGTTAGGCTATTTCAGCCTGTTATTACATACCTTTCCACAGTTTATTTTAACTGTTTTGTCTTAGTTGTAATTTTTTTACTACCATGCTGCCCTCTAATCCTTACAGCTGTAAGCTTTCATGGCATTTGTAAAGAGGCAGTTTTGCTTCTTGTAAAGTTATAATTGATACAAGTTTCTATCAAATAATTTTTTTCCCTTCTCATCTCTTTTCTTTCCAACATAACTTTGGGAGGTAATACTAAAGAAAAGGCACTTGAAGGTTGCATTATTGTCCAAAGTAAATGACAATTCAGCCACAAATCACCTTCTATGTGATACTTTTAGAAGCACCTTGCTTCTTGGAGTCATTGGTTGTGTTTGGGAGTTGGCCTTTTGACTGTTAAAGAAAGGTCAATTGAATTGCGTCACCTTCAGCACATATGCTATGCGGGTAGAAATGTGGAAGCATCATGAGCTCCTATTGAAGTAGTTAAATGAGTAGCACATTTTACTATTGGAGTCTGAATTTAAAATTGTTTTTCTCATCAACATAAACAAGGAATATGGATGGAGAATATGGGAAGTTCTAACAAATTTCTACAAGATATGTTCCAACCTTAACTTATTTCTAAAGAATCTACTTTGTTATTGGCTTTGGTCATTTGACCCAGGAGGCAATGTTCCCCAAAAGAAGTTTGAAAAGGCTTTGAAACACTTATTTCAGCTTTTCAACTGCTTTGGGGGAATTTTATTAAGGTGGAGACCATTATGAACCCTAAATTAGACACGCTTGTGTTAAACATTAATGTTCTACATGGTTGTGTTGGTACAAATCAGCTAGTCAGAATAAATGAGCTATGCAAGAATATGTGAGTCATGTAGCAAAAGTTACTTTCTTGACATTAGATGGGAGAGAATTAGTGCATATTTTACACAGTAGTCATTTACAGTAAGGCTTAATAAGCAGAAGCTACAAAAGGCCTTAAAATCTTAAATAAATTTGTGTTTGGCCTAGAATATTGCTGAGTACGGCCTGTTCATGGCTGTGAGCTGCAACCATACTACACTTGATGGAGTCTTGTGTTAGCATTCATGGTTATCAGGTTTGAAAATTTGATTCAGTTTGGGATGCCAAAAAACTTGGAAATACAGAAGTTTTGAAAAATATCAGTAAGATTTGTATAAGAATTGAAAAATCTCGATCAAATCAAACAAATCCGGCTGGCTAAAAAATTCAGGTCCAGAGAGATTTGGACCAGATCTGACTGGATCTAGTAGCAGTTCTTGAAAGCATCTTGTCATTTATATAATACAAAATACTGTTTTTAATCGTAATAGTTTTGTGATTGAGTATCTTCTGATTTGGCATGCATTTCCTGAAATTAGAAAATTCAGTTTAGAAACAGAAACATGATAAAACAGAAGATAACACACATCTATTTCATACATTTTAATTTCACTGTAGTTTATTATCAGATTCCCAGATCTAGGATTATATCATTATCACTTACTATGGTTTCTCTGTCTCATATAAATTTTACTGAAATTGATATCAATTGAATTGCAGCTGAAAACAGATAAACCCTGGCATCATTTGTTTCCTATTTACAAAAGAGCAGTATATGTACTATCATACAAAATGATGAATAACCTAATCTCTAAGTTTCTATTTGTAACATTACAACTCATCATAGGTGGTTACAGATTCATGTTCATAATTGTGACCTTATATGACTAATCTTTTTCTTCATTTTACTAAAGTAATTTATAGTTTCCTGTTGGAGATCGCCTCCATTTAAATCATTTTTCCTACTTTCAGATGGATATAACATTTTTCCTTTTCTAAGCTATCATAAAGACTCACAGAGCCTCTCCATGATTAGAACATGTCTTATGATTATGACATGCAGGAACCAGCCTCAATTTCTGATACTTCCAAAGATGATTTAGCTGCAAAGGTAAGATCTTAGAATCTGTGTCTTCTTAGTTCAGGTTAATATGATTATAGAAGCTAGTATTACAAGTCTCTGCAAAAGAATGGATTGTGCAACTGATTGTAGAATTTGAATGGCTTTTGTTTGTTTGTTATTAGTTGGCAGCAGCTGAAGCAGAGGCAGAAGCTTTAAGAAGGGAGTTGGCAGCAAGGAAAGGCAACAGAGAGATAGATCTTTCTAAACTAAAGCCTGCAATACCTGAAAAACGTATTGATGGGGTAGGATATCGGGAAACCATTTTCTCAGCACCTGGGAAGGCTATGGGTAATGGCATTTGAGTTCATATAAAATTTTTCACTTTTCACAAACAAGTAAAAAGGCTAACACAGAGTAAGATAGCAAGACAACATAAAGAACTAGATATTCCATTGTTGATTGCTTCTTTTTGTTTGATCAAGATTTTCTACATCGACCCTGTATTTTCTATTCCTGATTTGACTTTATTTTAATGTTGTGTTACAACATCCGAGTGAAAGGTATGTAACTGAACATTTATAACAAGAAAAACAATTTTGTTTAAACTTTTCTTTTCTCGTTGAGCTTTTTTTATCAGTAAATGTGACTCCGTGGGGCCACACATATATATATTAAAATAAAATTGTTTACATATTCAGCCCTTGAATGGGCAGAGAGTCTAACCAGTAAAATCCATATCCAAAATATGAGAAGCTACACCTACCCATATGCTGACCAGCTATTCAATCCACCCAGACAATTAATAGTTAACATTCCAAAATGAAGTAGGAGAAACAAAAAACAAGCAGCCCTGCTTCGTCCACCCTACCACCTACAGACCCAGAGTAACATAACTACTATTAGATGTGATATCATTATATACACTGGTAACTTATCATCCAACTTTACCCAGCATTGTCCTCTTCCTCCGCATCCTCACTGTCCTCTTCAGTCAAAGTGTTTGGCTAGCTGCCATTGCCTGTCTCCACACCTTCCACACATATCTTCAGGAATTTAATGGCCACCTGTGCTTGATGCAAACAATGCTCCATGTCCATGCCAACTCCCCACACCACAAAGACCTGAAGTGGACTGTCGTCCTCTTTTCCAAGCTTCGGCCTCATATATCCGTCAGGTATTAGCCCTCGCCTCGGACTGGCACACTGCAGGATTCCCTTTACCCTCCACACAACTGAGACTAGACTAGTCTGGTCATGAGGGCTTCCATTGTTTTCTTCGTTCACCTGCGTCGACCAACATGCCTAGAAACATGGAGGCGATATCTGAGTTCACACGGTATTGATCATTTCCATTCATGTAATTTTCCTCCATTACTAGTCTCAAGGCATGTAACACCACACTTACCATTGTTTGGAACACTTCCATCATCCTTCTCTCAGACACATCCCCTTAAAAGGCCATTTGCCATTTGTGTGCTTTTAGATAGATGGATGAGTCCATTGTGGCCATCGCAAGTTACACTGCGGTGCCACAACTACCCGATGTTTAATGATCACACTGTCATCATTGTAACATTAACCCACATACCCTTCATCATTGTGTCATCAAAATTTATAAATCCTGCAGTCACATTCACACATATTAGGCGTGGGAGTTTGTGTAGAGGGGGTGCCATTGTGGCAGCACGAAGTATGCCAATCTTTAGTTGAAGGTGCTACCACCCTATCAACTGTCATTTCAACTGCATCATTTGTAATAGTGTCTACGAATTCATTGCCTTCGTGATAAATGTGCGATACAGTGAAATCATCGATCAAACACATTAGTTGATTTGACATGGCCAACCTACCAATTTCCAATTTTGTATTTGATTTAAACGGATTGCATTCACCATGAGTTGGGAATCACCTTCAAGGTGGATTCTCTGGTAACCTAATTGTTTTCTTAGTGCAATCCTAGGAGGGCCGCTTGAAATTCCGCCTCATTGTTTGCAGCCCAGCCAAGTTTTCTACTTGCTATCCTAAGGATCTTCGCCTCATGATCCTTGAGTGCACAACTAGCACTTGTCCTACCTGGGTTTCCTTTTGATTCCCTGTGAAAATTGATTTTAATCCAGCCTGCATCTGGAAGTTTCCACTTGATGTCCTTTATATTCTCCAAAGATAGATTAACTTGTCTAGCCCCATAAATGGGGGCTTTTCTTGTTGAGCTTTGTTTCAATATAAAAATAAGCAATTTATTGACATGTCAAGCTAATACACATTTATCATTAACTGATATGGTTTTGAAATGATGTAAATCATTACAATTACATCACTTTCTACAAATATTCAGCTAAACGTTTTTGTCAGTGATTAGCATATATCAATAGAATTATACTTTTGTGCAAGCAACCTTCAATACATGCAAATATATTGTATGCTTATATAGCTAATGTAGTCAGATTGTTATTTTTATTATAGGATGGAGCTAAAAACATTATCAACATATTGCTGACTCAAATGCTTCCTATTTGCTTTCTTAAGCCTCTTGAAAGACATATACAAATTGCAAAAGCTAAGGCTATGTTTTTTCAATCAGGAAAGGCACATTGAATTGGAGGTGGATAATGAAGATTTGATGCAATTCTGGATGGAGGGTCCGATAAAAGGCTGTCCAACCATTGGGCCTCAACATAAACACACACGAAGCCAATGCACATCGATACTAAAAACCAACATATTTTATGACAATTAACTTGATACAATATTGTATAATCTATGATCAAAATTACATAATTAGTTTCTATTGCAATGGGCTTCGAACATGTTAGGCCTTAGCCATTTGGTTATAACCTAATATCGGCACATTTACACAGTGTGGTCATGAATATTAGATTCCTTAGGATACTCTCTACTCTCTCACTTGGCTTTGAACTATTTGGACCACAATTGTAAAACTCAGACTTGACAATCACTTAGTAGGCCCAAAATTTTAAAAACCTTGGGACTTGGAAAAAAAACTCAAGAAAAAAACTAGAAAATTTATTGAACATTTGCAAATACATAAAATTTTAAAAAATATTCTTCAAAAACACGCATATTATTGTCGTGTAAATTAGAGTTAATATTTGTTAGTGCTGTCGAGGGATAGGCAGTTGGGAATGGTTGCAACTTGCAACCCCCTCGACATCTATATATGTTATGTACTTGCATCCGAAGAGATAGCATTGTTGTTGTTGGCATTGTGGTAATGGTTGTCGAAATACTTTGGTGTCATTGTTGATATACATTGTAAACATTGATGGTATTAATGAAGAAACATCTATGAGTTCTTTGGCATTATTGTGTTTTGTTACATTTTCTGTATATTCTTGTATGCATTAAACTCTTAACCTATGGGGCAAACATTTGGCGCTGTTGCCGATATGAGTCTAGGAGTGACAGAGTGTTACATGGCGAAGGTAGCATAATGGGCCAACCAGTGGACGAGGGTACAAGCAATAGCCACAAGAATGCAGGAGGGTTTCAAGAATTGTTTGAAGGTGAAAGGGCATTGATGAGGGACTTTACAACCATACTGCAATCATCAATTGAAACTCATGTACGAAGAGAAGCCGCACAAGAGGAAGTTCCGGAGAGCGCAGTGTGGACTCCACTCAGTGTGAGTCTTGCGGTAGACCAGTTTATGAGCCATTTGTCCAAACTGGTGGCACAAACCTTTCTTGCCTTGCAAAACTCACGAGAAGAAACCTACAAAGAGAATCATCGCCAACATATCTTGCAGAGGTACGAAGCAAACAACTGGATGGAAGAGGAAGAGCGTGATGAAACCCGAAGGATGCAACATATTCTCAACCCCTACGAAAGGAAAAATTAATGCCAAATACCTTAAACAAAGTTAAGAACCATACTCGGAAGGGACAGGGAAACGACTACGAAGCCATTCAGAGGGCCTTGAGACTGAAAGAACAAGCTGAACAAAAGAGAAGGCGACATGGACTTTCCAAGGGACGGCTTGAAGGGGAAGAAGGATTGCCGGAAGGAAATTTGAGAAGTGCTGAAGTGAGTGTGTCGTCCGAGGGTGGTACCGAAGGACACAAAGCATACGGTGACGAAGAGGGTACTTGTACTGAAGGAGGAACTGCAGAAGGAGACGTGATGTTTGAACTGATCGAAGAGACTCGAAACCGTTTGGGCCATCTCACAATTACACTGCCAGGAAGTAGACTTTCGTGGGGTAGAACCAGAAACTCGAAAGGAAATAGGGGAGACTGAGAAGAGAGACGTAGGGAATACCGGTGCAGCTGAAGGTGTCAGGAGGACACAGGAGCATGGTGATCACAACAACCTGTTTGATTCAACTATACCTAGTTCAAGAGTTTCCAGTGGTTCAGGAGTTCCTAGCGGACCAAAGTCACATAAGAATACATCAGTGGAAAGCAAAAACTATTGCCAAAATTCATAGGGGATGACAAGGACCTTGTACGACACTGTAAAATATGCGAGACAATTTGGTCGGCCAATGGGGTGACCGACCACGATAAATGGGTAGTGTAGTTCCCTGCAACCCTACGAGAAGTAGCCATAGACTGGTTCTTCGACATTGACAGAACAAAGGTAAACACATGGGATGAATTGAAGAAAGCAATTCAGAGACAATTCAGACTGCTTTGGGACGACAACGAGATCGAAATATACAGTACGAAGCAGGGTAAGAATGAGAGTGTGAGGATGTATGGCTGACGGTTGAAGGAGTTGTTCGGGAAAATGGACAACCAACCAGCGAATGGGCTGAAGAAGCACTGGTTTGTGGAAGGGTTGAAATCTTCTCTGAGAAGGAAGATGAAAATTGTCCCTCCTACATCATATGAGGATGCGTACAACCGGGCGATGGACTTGGACAGCGAAAGCAAAACATCAAGGAAGAAAAAGAAGTCATTGTCAGATGATTCATCCTCGGATGGAAGTTGCAGTGAGGGAGAGTCCAGGAAGAAGGTTCAGGAGCTCCAAAAAGACATGTAGTGTATGATGGAGTTCAAAGCGATGAAGGGGAGTAGCAGCAAAAGTGAAGGAGAACTGTGGTGCAAAGACTGTAAGAAGGAAGGTCATACAAAAGGCACATGCCCGAAGAAGGCCTTCTGCGACATTTGCCAAGTGATGGGACACTCCACTAAGGAGTGCCCATACAACATGAAGACAAGGAGTGCACAGGTGCTCTTCACACAAGAGCAACAATCGACATTAGCAGCGGGTACCTCTCAACAACAAACTAACACAACAACATCATCTGGCGAGTACAAAAACAACTGACGAGGAAGAAGAGGCAATAACAATAATAATAATAATAATAACAATAACCGGAGTCGGATTCAATACGATGCGAAGGTTCGCCTAATGATTAAGTGTCGAGCCTGCAACCAGTGGGGGCATTTTGCCCGTGATTGCGAGGAGGAAACCCCGCAATATTTATGCTGATGGTGTGGTCCAGGCAACCACGATGATGAAAATTGTCCTAAACGGAGAGCTACTGTACAAAACATCGAAGAAGGGATACTCACACTCACTAGAGCACAGGCGAAGAAAGCAACTTACCCAAACCCACGTACGGAGAAGGAAAGGGTATGGGAAGCAAAGACCGACATTGAAAAAGAGATGATGGCTGAACAAAGAGAAACCCAGGGCACGACGAGCACTTCATCCCACATGGAAGCATAACAAAATATTACGAGGCAAGTGCTGCAGATGGAGGTTCCAGTAAAATATCGTACCGGTACCTACCCGTACGACAAAAGAGATTCCGGTCAGCTCTTCGGTGGACCCAATGTTTTTGGCCGTGAGTAGTGGGTGACAACCCACGGTGGTCGAGATGGGCATCTTAGGAACCATCCTCACGAATACCATCATTGACGGAGGATCAAGGGTCAATGTGCTACCTGAGGAAACCTAGAAGAAGCTTGGTAAGCCGACATTGTGGTCGTTTGTGAAGAACCTGACAGGTTCTATAAATTGAATCCACTGAAAACTCTATCTTTATCTGGTTAAGCTAATATGAATTCCCTGACTGTTTAATTTAATCAATTTTCATGTCTTTTGGATTCTGAAGCAATCATAGATTTTAAGAAACAATGTATTTCAATCATAAATCTATAGTTCTGATTTATTCAAATACATTAACTAGTTTATTCAGCTGAAACATTACAATTTCTTGATAGCATATCACTTATTAATTTTAAAGAAGACTAGCGAAAGAACCTGGGCTTATTCCCGCAATCCAAAGTGTTGGCTGTGGTTGACTGTCCTTGCTAACTGCGGGTTGACGATACCACTGTGACTGTGGTTGACATTGGACTTGGGAGAAGTCTGCAGACGCTGCCCGTGTGACTACTGCTACTGCCACGAGGCGTTTGATGGCAGCAAATGGTGCCCGTGATACCCAAGGTCTCCTCTGCAATAAACGACAGCCTTTACCTCCTGCCACACTAGTCTCCACAACTCCCTACACTCTCACGCGTTAGCTTCTTAGCCTACGTTGAGAACTGTATCCTTTATGGCCTTAGTACGTTCAAGGTGCAAATACAAGGAACGGCTTCAGCATTCATTGAATTCCGCCATGTTTCCTTCCTCCATTCACAGCTATGTGACCTCTTAGGCAGGTCTCAGTTCCACTGTAACCCAGAAATCAGATGTTTCTTCAATGAATACAACAGCCCAATGAAGAAATGATTGATCATACAACAACGATCAATTAGAGATTAGTTCCAAGAAGAATCAGTCTTCTGAACTAATTTGACCCTTTTAAATCAGCAAGGGCTCAGAAAGATGAGAACAATTCTCGAGACCAAGGTTTTTTTATAAATATAATCAATGCCTCAACTTCACAATAAGCCTGAATATATAACTCCTTGGATGCAAGAGTTTCCAAAACCAATTCCAGTTAACTAGTCTTCAAAACGTCAATTTCTAAAAGTGTTATAATAATAAGTTATTATTATTATAATACTATAATCAATTTATTAATTAATATTAATTACGCCTCTGATGACGAATCTTGCATCCACTATAAGAATAACTGATCACCCTGGTCTTCAACTGCACTGCCAGAAATAGTAATTGGCCTCCAACTGACTTACTATAAATAGTAAGTCTAAAAATAGAAAGTCCAGAAAAGGAATCTGAACGCCGAGACCCTCAAAACAACTGTCAACTCACGAGGGTCGCGCTGGTGAGCTAACCATATTCAGGTTCCCAGAACCTGCTAATTCGGGGACATCACACTCTACCCTCCCTGAAATTGCTTGTCCTCAAGCAATCATAATCCAGGGTACTGCAAAATATCCTCGGCCTCCCAAGTGGCATCCTCGTTAGATAACCCCTGCCACTTGACCAAATACTCCCGGATAGTTCTCCGGGGCAACTGCCTCTCGCGGATATCCAAAATGGCCTCTGGTATCAATTCCAGTTTCCCCTCATCATCCAGGGGCGATAACATAGCAGGAGTCACAATTCGGCCTAAGGCCTCCTTGAGGTGCGAAACATGAAACACATTATGCACTTTGCTAACTTCCGGTAGTTCCAGCTCATAAGCCACCTCTCCAACTCGTCTAACTACTCAGAATGGCCCATAGTACCGTGGTTTGAGCTTTTCAGCTCCACTCTTCTTGATAGAAGATTGCCTATAAGGCTGCAGCATAAGATAAACCATGTCCCCAACCTCAAAGGAGCGGGCTGTCCTCTTCTGATCTGCATACTGTTTTTGTACATTCTGGGCTCTCTGGATGTTATCCCTTAATGCCCTCGTAATGTCCTGGCTGTCCTGCAGTAACTCTCCTGCACTGGGCACCCTGCTGTCACTGCATAATAAATCAACGAAGGTCGGGGGATCATAGCCATACAAGGCACGAAAAGGAGACATCTGTATGCTCATGTGAAAAGTGGAGTTATAACAATACTCACACATATGGATACACTTAACCCAAGCCTTTTGCTGTGATGAAACATAATTCCACAGATAGCCTTCCACCCACTTATTGACAATCTCGGTTTGGCCATCGGTCTGCGGATGATAATTGGTGCTCGGTGTCAACTCTGTACCACATAACTTGAAGATCTCCTGCCGGAAGTGACTCATGAAGCGACTATCTCGGTCACTCACAATGTTTCGGGGTAAGCCATGCTTCCTAAACACCTCTCGAAAGAATAACTCGGCCAGCTGTACTGCAGAAAAGGTAGTGGTGATAGGGAAAAAATGTGCATACTTTGTGAGCCTATCAACCACCACGAAAATGCAATCCTGTCCTTGGGCTTTGGGTAGCCCCACAATGAAGTCCATAGAAATACTTTCCCATTTCCGCTCAGGAATGCGAAGTGGCAGCAACAACCCGGTGGGGTAAGTATGCTCTTGTTTGTTCTGCTGACAAACAGAGCATTCGCGAACATATCACTAAACATCTCCCTTCAGTCCCTTCTAGGTAAACCTCACCCGAATCTGCCTGTAGGTTTTAAAGAAACCTGGATGACCCGCCATAGGCGTGTCATGGAAGGCCCAGAATACTATCTCACGGACTCTTGATCCTTCCACAAGAAAAATCCTTCCCTTATAAATGATCAACTCATCCATTAGGGAATATCGGTCACCTTGGTACTGCCATCAATAATGCTTGTTGCCCATGTATCCCTGGCATACTCAGCTAGAATCAAATGCCTCCAAGCTTCAGAGACCTGGGTAAGTGAACAAAGGTGGGGCCTCCAAGACAGAGCATCGGCCACCACATTCTGGGTTCCTTTGATATAAGTAATATCAAAGTCATATGATTGCAACTAACTCACCCATTTCTGTTGCCTCTCATTAAGATCTCGCTGCCCAAGAAAATGTTTCAGACTATTATGGTCGGTTTTGATGCAGAATTTACTTCCTACCAAGTACTGTCTGAATTTGGCCAAGGCATGCATAATGGCCAACATTTCCTTATCGTACACACTGAACGTCCTCTCAGGACCACGTAGTTTCCAACTCTCGAAAACAATGGGATGACGATCCTGGGATAATACTGCTCCTATACCCTCTCCTGAAGCATCGCAGTGTAAATCAAAGGGTCTCAAAAAATCTGGCAACGCCGAGACCGGACAAGTAGTCATAATGGCCTTGAACCTCTCAAAGCACTCCTGTGCCTGAGTAGTCCACTGAAAAGCCCCCTTATGTGTCAAGTCTGTAAGGGGGGCAGCATGTCTAGAAAATCCTGCCACAAATCAGCGACAGAAAGCACATAAGCCAATGAACCCCCTCAACTGTGTCAGGGTCTCTGGCGTGGGCCAATCTATAATGGCGCGGACCTTATCAGGGTCCATGCGCACACCTTCTGCACTAATGATGTGTCCCAAGTAGAGAAGCTCTGTCATTCCCAAAGCGCACTTGGATTCCTTGGCATATAAGGAATCCCTCTCCAATATACTCAGCACTGTGTCCAGATGTGCCACGTGGTCATCCCAAGTCTTGCTGTAGACTAGGATGTCATCAAAAAAACTAGTACAAACCTCCTCAACTGGCTATGAAATACCCTGTTCATCGTGGACTGAAAGGTAGCTGGTGCATTCGTCAAACCGAAGGGCATGACAAGGAACTCAAAGTGTCCACAGTGACATCTGAAGGCTGTCTTTTCAATATCCTGTTCCCGAACTTTGATTTGATGATACCCATATCTCAAATCAATCTTCGAGAAACACTGTGCTCCATGCAGCTCATCAATCAACTTGTCAATCCGTGGTATGGGATATCGGTTCTTAATAGTTCTCTTGTTTAGCATCTGATAATCAATGCACATGCGCAAGGTGCTGTCTTTCTTCTTCACTAGAACAACTGAAGAAGCAAAAGGGGACTTACTCGGCCTAATGTGCCCCATCTCAAGTAACTCCTGTATCGTCTTTTCGATCTCATCTTTCATCCTTTTCGGATGCCCTCCTCCAACTCTATAATATGCTTAGTTCCCCTATCCGGAGGCCTACCTGTAGGTAAGTCTCTAAACACCTTATCCTGTTTAGTCCTCAACTGCTGAATGTCTGGATGATATGTGAATTTATCTGCATGGTCCAGTGAAGGCATCAGCCTACACTCTACTGCCCAGTCCACCTCATCCTCATGATGTACTAAGCGCTGCATTCGCCTGAGTGAAATCTGCTTGAGTCCCTCCTCTTTGATGGCCTTAAGAACCTGGGGCTTCCGCTCTGAGATAAACCTTATCTCCATCTTCTCTGTGCTGATGTAAATGTCCTTAATGGTATGTAACCAGGCCATCCCTGAAACCAAATTTGTACCACCCATATCTACTACATAGAAATCTGCCTTGAAGGCATAAGTTCCCAGCCTGACTAGTAAATCAGTCACCATCGTGTTACACTTCAGAGTGAACTATCTGCCACCTGCACTCTCAATCCTGCAAACTCCTTTGTTTGGATACCTCTACGAGTCACCAAACGTGAGTCAATGAAATTATGAGTGGCTCCCGTATCAAAAAGAGCAATCACTCTCTGTCCAGCCAGTAGACCATGTAATCTGAAGGCCCTCTCTTCCTCATACTAGAAAGATATGCCACCTTGAGGTGTGATGTATCACCCTCTTCCTCTGTATACTCCTCTGCTCCCTGAATGCCTTGCCCCTCATCAGTCAACTCCTCTGTGTACTCGGGAACATCCTCATCGTCATAAAACCACTCCATCAACCTGTGCTTACCCTGGGGTTTCATAGGACAATTATGAGTGACATCATATGGCCCCCGACAGTAGAAACAAAGTTTCTTTCTCCTTAAATCATTAAGTGTTTCCTGATCTAAGGGTGTTGCCATAGGACGTTTAGAATCTGATTTCTCCTCCCTTCTTGGGGCTGTCCTATCATAAGGTGGTCTGGAAGGCCTTGCAGCAAACTGTCTCTTGGGTGCAGAAGCCTCGAGATCTCTAGCCTTCTTCATGGCTTCATGCAGTGATGGGGGATCTAGGGATTTAACCCATCCTCGTAGTGGTTCAACTAGTCCCTCTAGGAAAAGCATCATCCTCCTCCGCTCTGATATGTCGTACACCATCACTGAAATATGCTGAAATTCACTGATGGAAGCCTCTAGGTTGGCCGTTTGTCGTAACTGAGCCAACTCCCTAAAATAGACCTCGGGGTCTTTCCTGTCGAAGTGCTCAATTAATCTATCCACAAACTCCTGGTAGACGGTGATCTGATCATGGTGTAATGACCTAAGTCTGTGGTACCACCAGTCCTGAGCAGATCCATTGAAGTGGAGAACTGCAAATCTAATAGCATCCATCTCAGTCATCGGACGCAATGTTAGGTAAGTATCGAGATTGTGGATCCAAGCCCTAGTAGTGACCCTACTGCTGCCATCAAAGTGTGCTAGCGTCATCTTGCTAGCTACCCATCTCAAATCATTATTCCCCATTCTCTGCCTATCTTGTGTAGGTCTTCCCCTAGTATGTTCTCGTTTCTGAGTCAGGTAACGGTCAAAATTCAAGTTTTGTTTCAAGGTTGGGGGAAGGGCGTCCCATTCGGCATAATGTGAGACTATGTTGTCAGCAAAGGGACCATTCTCATCATCAACACTGGTGGTGTCAGTCTCTGACCTCATAAATCTAGGCCCTTGGGGCCTGAATGGATCTCTCCTATCACCTGTCCTGTCAGCTCTTTCCTGTCTCGGAGTCCGAGGCTCATACTCTCCGTGCCGGTCATCAACCCGTGACCGATGTGACGCGATAGAAGCATCATGTGATCTCTCCCTGCTCTGACCCCTAGAAATAGTGAATCGTCTCAAGGTGTTAGAAAGCTCATGTAATACATCAGCTACATGATGCTGGCCTGCAGCTAAGTTCCTGAAGGTTTCCCTAGCCTCTGTGTCTATATCTGCCTCGGTGGGCCTGGCCCGGCCTGCTGATCCACCTGCATTATTATCACCACCTAGTACCATACCAAACTGGATATCTGCATCGTCCACATTTGGTGGAGGCGAAGCACCTCTCCTGTAATAATGTCTGCCAGGAATGAATCTCCTGTCGTCTGCCATTAATATTATCCTCAAATAATAAAATGTAACTGGACCCGATTTCCCTGCAGGTTGGCAAGAAACCGCTCTGATACCACTATGAAGAACCTGACAGGCTCTATAAATTGAATCCACTGAAAATTCTATCTTTATCCAGTTAAGCTAATATGAGTTCGCTGACTGTTTAATTTAATCAATTTTCATGTCTTTTGGATTTCGAAGCAATCATAGATTTTAAGAAACAATGTATTTCAATCATAAATCTACAGTTCTGATTTATTCAAATACATTAACTAGTTTATTCAGCTGAAACATTACAATTTCTTGATAGCATATCACTTATTAATTTTAAAGAAGACTAGCAAAAGAACCTAGGCTTATTCCCGCAATCCAAAGTGTTGGTTGCGGTTGACTGTCCTTGCTGACTGCGGGTTGACGATACCACTGACTGTGGTTGACGTTGGACTTGGGAGAAGTCTGCAGACGCTGCCCGTGTGACTACTGCTACTGCCACGAGGCGTTTGATGGTAGCAAATGGTGCCCGCGATACCCAAGGTCTCCTCTGCAATAAACAACAGCCTTTACCTCCTGCCGCACTAGTCTCCACAACTCCCTACACTCTCACGCGTTAGCTTCTTAGCCTATGCTGAGAACTGTATCCTTTAAGACCTTAGTACGTTCAAGGTGCAAATACAAGGAACGGCTTCAGCATTCATTGAATTCCGCCATGTTTCCTTCCTCCATTCGCAGCTATGTGACCTCTTAGGCAGGTCCCAGTTCCATTGTAACCCAGAAATCAGATGTTTCTTCAATGAATACAACAGCCCAATGAAGAAATGATTGATCATACAATAGCGATCAATCGGAGATTAGTTCCAAGAAGAATCAGTCTTCTGAACTGATTTGACCCTTTTAAATCAGCAAGGGCTCAGAAAGATGAGAACAATTCTCGAGACCAAGGTTTTTTTATAAATATAATCGATGCCTCAACTTCACAATAAGTCTGAATATATAACTCCTTGGATGCAAGATTTTCTAAAACCAATTCCAGTTAACCAGTCTTCAAAACGTCAACTTCTAAAAGTGTTATAATAATAAGTTATTATTATTATAATACTATAATCAATTTATTAATTAATAATATATCGTTATTAATTAATATTAATTACGCCTCTGATGACGAATCCTGCATCCACTGTAAGAATAACTGATCTCCCTGGTCTTCAACTGCACTGCCAGAAATAGTAACTGGCCTCCAAATGACTTACTATGAATAGTAAGTCTGAAAATAGAAAGTCCAGTAAAGGAATCTGAATGCCGAGACCCTCAAAACAAACTGTCAACTCACGAGGGTCGCGCTGGTGAGCTAACCATATTCAGGTTCCCAGAACCTGCTAATTCGGGGAAATCACAGAGTCCGCTGTCGCTGATGGGGCTGTAGGAGCAAGTGATCTCTGCAGTGTCTGACTGATTTGGAGTGAAGGACAGTGGAAGGACTCTCAGGCCTCTTGGTTCCTCTAGGGGAGGAAACCGGAGCAAAGAAGAAGGTGATCCGCTGGCAAAGGGACGTAGATCCTGGGGGAGAGAGCATCTGTAATGTCAAATCACGGAGATGAAAGGCCTCTTGGAGATAAAGTGCCAAGTAGTGCTGATCCTTGTACTTGAAGATGGAAGACATGGACCTGCAGTCTTTGAATAGACAGTGGAACCTCCCACGAATCTCATTATAAATCGGACAGTAGAATAAGAAATGGAGCTCAGTCTCAGCCAACCTCATATCACAACACTGACAAAACCTCTCCTCTACTGGTCTGGTGGTCGGTCTGGATCCAAAGTCGGTGAGAGCCAACTCTAAAGGACCCGAGCTGGATACACAGGGCGTGGGGCCAGCGTTCGAAAGTATACTGGGGCCGAGTGATAAGGCCATCATGAATATCAATATAGTGCTCGAAATAGAAGGCCATGTGGGGCCGAAGGCCGCTAGGAGGATCAACCCATGTCACCTGAACATACCTCCTGTAAATATCTAAACTGGTGATCTTGTTCAACTCCGACTGAGGATGATGCATAAAAAAAAATGTTGTTTTCAAAACACACTTGCATATGTAGCAGCCTCCAAAATCGATGCCTAAGGGAGTAAGACAAAAGACGATATAAAACGCACTTTATAACATGTGTAATCCTCTAAAAATTCGACGCCTTGGGAGAAGCATTAAAAACGCACTTGCATACATTTTAAAATGCATATGCATTGCCTTTCTAATTCGATGCCTTGAGAAGCATATTAAAAACGTTGTTTTAAGAAGCACTTGCACAAGAAAAGGTATATGCAATGGCCTCCAAATTCGACATCATGAGAAGAATGGAGACACAAGGAAGTGAAAAACGCACTTTTAGAGTGCACTCACATATGACTTTCATGAAGAAAAAGCCACCCGGGGAGTTTAAATACATTGTTTTCACTATGCAATTGCATATAAAAACAACACCCATAAGGATTAAATACGCTCTTTAGAGGTTCAACTACATATGTTGAAAATACATAGAATATATATGCAGTTGCAATTAAAAACAGCGTATTTAATAAGAAAAAAGACTTAGAGATGAGTTTTAAAATGTGTTTTGCATATTGATGACATGCAATGAAGAATAAAACCCACACCTTTAATACTCAAGTCTTTAATTCTGAATTAATTTAATATACAACTATAGTGTTTTAATAAAGTATGTAAAGTGCCTTGACAAATTTGATGTTTTATCCCTGTTTTTCTGCCTTAAGAATTTTGTCAAACACTTTCCTTGCAACCTCAGCCTCAGTTTGCTGATGTTTGATTGTTTTGGTTTGGTTTTTGATGCCAAAGATGTTTGAATGAAAACAAATGATCACAAGCAGCTAATTGAAAGACTAAATGATATGCAACTTCTTTTTATTCTTTTCCAAATGCAAATACATGTATTTCTGATATAAAATGCACACCTACAGCCAAGAGGTATTTTTACAAACACTTGGCATGCAACCTATGAAAAACTATGCAATGAGATATTTTGTCAAACAATTGTTATGCAATCAGTTGTAACATTAAGACAAATAATTGCCATGAACCCTTATAACTCCAATATATATATATTGCAATGTTTATGATGTTACAAAGGGAATGCAATCTATATTTCTTAGTCAAGACTCTTGGCATACAAATCTGATTACACCTCAATGGCA
>MU226362.1:259759-285346 GCA_018584345.1 Thuja plicata | reverse complement strand
CTAGGAGTACTCATCCAAGGGGGACCACTTGGTGAGGAATCCTTTTACTTATTTTCTGTAGGTTAATTTAGTCTAGGAGTTTAATGTTTTGTCATTATTAATTTAGTAGTTAATTGCTCATGCAACTCTGAAAACACAACTCTGTGACTATTCCTGTAGCCAAAGCAGAGTAGGATGGCTAGTTTAGTTAGTTGAATAATTCTTGTTTTAGCATGAGTTTAGATTGAGTTATTCCATAGAAAGATATAGAGTAGGTTGTTTATGCATTTTCTATCTTGCATTCAATTCAATATTTCTTTGGCTAGATATAGAATAGTATGGATTCCAAGATTCCTAGTGTGCATATTGGGTTCTCCCATTTCAATTATATTTCCCTCGGTTGGAAAATAAATGAGCCTTGATAATAGAATTTGATAGTTACCAATTAGGAAAACATGTCCTTGAGTTGAGATATTACACCCAACTGTCTAGATATTTTCACTTGTCAACATTTTTGGTACTATAGCTGGGGATGGTGTCAAACTAAGAAGTTCTTTAGAGTCATTAGGTTTTTTTGAGTTTTCAATAGTGCAGAGAGTTTATTTTATTTTCTTTCTAGCAATCCTTAGTTTATTCAGTAATGAAATGTCATTCTTTCACCAATTCTTGTGTAGGTTTATTAGTATTTAGTTAAAGTTGTATGCATAGAGCTAGGAGAAGAGATGCTTACAAGAGATTTCTTTCTAATTATCCTCATCCTCACAATAAATTAGTTAAGTCACAAAATTTACTAGAAGAAGAAGAAGAGATAAATCTCTTTGTTGTTGTATTTGTTCATTTGAGTAGTTTTAAAACCTCTTCTAAAGATCCCCTTTCCCAAACATTTACCAAGAATCCTTTTTCTCTTGTACTCTACCAAGCAAGAAGGGATATCCAAAACCAACCTAATTATTCTACCTTTCCATCCCCTGTCACCAACCAAAATGAAGTTGATAACCTCAAGAATGTTCCTAGATCAATCTTCCCTAAATTCTATGTCATAGTAACAGAGGACCTAGACACCTTCTTGTTTGAGTTTGATATCCTTTGTAGGAGCCATCATTATACTACTAATGTTCATTGGATCAAACAATTCCCTACCACATTGAAAGAGTCGACAGTAAGATGGTTCATTAGTCCAGGTAGGAACACTATTGACAGTTGGGATGAGACGAAAGAGAAAGTCCTTGAAAAATATAAGGACTATTGTGGATGTAGTTATAGCATGGTGATGATATTTTTAGAATGACACAGAATAAGAATGAGATTTTGGAAGATTATGTAGAAAGGTTAATGTTCAATTTCAGGAAGTTTAAGCATGGTACACTTAGTGAAGATTCTTAAAAGTTGATATTCCTAAAGGGAATCAATGAAAATTGCATGGAAGCTTTAGATATAATGGGAGGAGAAGATATTACTCAATCTTACTGGGATGACATAAGAAAGATTTGTGAAAATTATTCTAGGGCTGCAATGAAAAAGGGTAGAGGTTGTCAACTTGGTGTGAGCAAGACAAATTAATTGAGGATTTTCAAGAATGGAGATCAAAAATTTATTGAAGGAATTAAAGAAACAAATTATTAACAATGTGACCACTCAACTAGATACACTCCAAGAAAAAAAGAACAAACTGGAAAAAGCAGTGCTGGCAAAATTCATTCCTCATTGCAGGCAGAAGAAGAGGAACTGCAGATGTAAATAAGTAGCCAATATAGATACTAGGCAATTAAATCCAAAGTTCAGACCAGTAGGGGATGATGGAGGACAAATTTTCTATATTTCACAAAGGCTACCATGACCTCTAAGACAAGGCATGTCTCTAGATCTATTATCTTTTGTTGGTCCTTATTCAAATTCCTATATGCCTAATAATCAACAAAAAAATTCTTATCCACCAAATTTTAGTAACTATCCCCAACAACTTTGGAATAACCCATAGAATATTTGGCCAAATTACCAAAACCCCAATCCTCTACCTCGGTGGAAACCACCTCAAGAAAACTGAAAACAAAACCGTCAATGGAGAGGGAATCAATAGTGGTCAAATCAACCCACTAGTTACCCGCAACCTCCAAATCAGCCCACTTAGCTAGCTATCTTGCCTCATCCAAATCCAAATGATAACACACTAATTCCAACTCAATTTTGTATCTCAACATGTATCCAATCCCAATAATAAACCACAGTTCAAAAAAAATTCTATTCAACCGATCCTACTCAATATCCTAAGTTTGTGTTGTGGATATAAGTGACATACACTTATGTTTAGGAACAACCATAATTGCACTGAATTATCCTTCTATAACCAAGGTTCCTATACTAGAAGAAGGAGAAAATATAACTATGAATGATCCCCCAGTGTAACCTACTCAACTTGAACTAATTTCCATTAGTGATCTAGTGCTACCATTTCCTCAAAGTTTGGAAATTACTAAATCCAAACTGGATCCTGTCTTTGATTTCATGGATCAACTAAAAAATGTGTGTGTCAAAATACCCCTATTTCAAGAAATCAAGGATATACCTATCTATAGTAAGTCAATAGGGGATTCTTTTTTAAATAAGCCAAGGAGGAAGAAGAAAGACCCACAAAGAGTTCATGTAATGGGTAAGCTAGAAAATCTAATGCTAGGGAAAGTAGTTGTACCTAAGTCTTCTAACCTTGGTAGTGTATTAGTGGGAGTCACTATTAATGACACCTTACTTAAGAATTCCCTAATTTATTTAGGAGTTGTATTCAATCTAATGACCAAAGATATTATACAATAGCTTAACCTTCCTAATTTTAGAACAACTCCTATTTTCATGTAGTTACCTGGCATATCTACAATCAAACTAGATGGAATTATTGAAGATGTTTTTATCACCATGTAATCATGGGAATAACCAGCTTATTTCATGATTTTCCCCTAAGGGTACTTTAGGAGGATATCCTATCATCTTGGGGAGACAATGGATAGTCACTACAGATGCATGCATATAGTATGGATCATTAGATATGACCATCTCATATGGAGATAACACTAAGAAGTTAGTATTATATCCTCCTATTTAACCACATGGAGATCTTGATACAGCTATTTAGCTTGATCTAGGAAGAGAACAGGAAGATGAGGTTAATTCTTTGGCAACATTAATGATGATAGACAAAAAATCATTCATGCAAATCCAAGGAGATGACCAAGTCATGACTCATCTTATGCAGGGTAATTATGAAGTTGAAGAAGAAGGTAATTATAAAATTGTTGAAGCATGATTTTGTAAAAAGGAAATTGCTATAGCACAGGATTCAGAATGGAACTGAATCACTTTCTGCAAGGAGACTGACTAAGGACACGATATATGTACGGGCGAGACCGGACTCAAGACTGGACTGACATGGACAAGATATGTACAGACTAAAGACACAAGAAGCTCATGGATTGGGATAGGATGACATGTATACAACAAATACTGACGATTAGATATAGGACGATACATACAAAATCTTAGGATGCAGGATAGGAGGCCCAATGTGGACTGGTGTGTGCGATGGGGGAACATCTAGGGAATACATGTAATGATTAGGCTAAGATGGATGCGATGAGGGAAACAATATTTTGATAGATAATAATACGGTCCACTATGTGTTACGCCTGATTGCAAGGTTTTCACCACACATACTTGTACAAGGCACCTGGTTGCCAAGTTTTCACCATTGGACAATTTATTTACATTTTTTTTTTTTTCTTTTTTTTTTTTATCATCAAGGTGTCTGTTTACCATATTTTCACCAAGATATTGATTTTTTAAGGAATTTTTATACTTTTAATGGATTTTTCAAATAATTGGGAATGAACAACCAGCTGTCAGGCACAAAAGTGCCTGAGATGAATGATATTGATAGGATCATTCAAGGGTTCTCCTTCAGGAGTAGATAACTTATATGCCCCAAATCTGAAGCATGTAGTGATGATGTAAGGACCTTACCAAGTGACCTCAAACTTACCTTTATTTTCTCGATTAGTACCAATTCTCTGATTTTCTTTGAGCACAAAGTCCCCTACTTGGAACTGGTGTGGGTGGATTTTCTTATTATAGCTTCGCTTGAGTCAATTCTAATATACAACCAGGTGATCATAGGCTTGCTGACACTTTTCATCTAGCAGATCAAGCTGTACGATTCTAGATACTCTTTAGTCTTCATCAGTGATTAGGTCTTTCAGAGATACACAGAGTGATGGTAGTTCGACCTCGATTGGTAAGATGACTTCAACACCGTAGACAAGGGAATATAGAGTAGTGTATGTGGGAGTGCGATATGAAGTGTGATAGGCCCAAAGGGCGGGGTTGATTTGGAGATGCTATTCACAACCAGTATCATTGACAACCTTCTTTAGGATTTTGAGGATGGTTTTGTTGGTTTCCTCATCTTGGTCGTTACCTTGGGGGAAATATGGACTGGAGTAGCGATGGTGGATGTTGAGGCGCTCGCACAGATCTTCTACATGGTTTTGAAATGGTGTGCCATGATCTGTGAAGATGGTGGATGGGATGCCAAAGCGGCAAACGATGTGGTAAAGGATAAACTTGGATATTTGGATACCTGTCGTGAGGGTGAGTGGTATTGCTTTGACCCATTTTGTGAAGTACTTAGTGGTCATGATGATGTATTTATGTCCCTCAGAGGATAGGGGTGATCTTACCAATGAGGTCAAAACCCCAACATGAAAATGGCTAGGATGGCACAATGGGATGCAATTCTTGCGCTGGAGCATGTATCAAATTATCATGTTGCTAAAAAGGAAATAATTTATTTACAAATTCACAAGCATCATGCTCTATGGTTGGCCAGTAGTACCCAATTCTAAGACTCTATTTAGCTAAGACCATGCCACTCATGTGGGCAACACAAATTCCAACGTGCACTTCTCGCAATGCCTGGGAAACTTTAGTTTCATCTAAACATCTGGAGGGAACATTATGATAACCTCGATGATATAAGGTGTTGGATATAATAGTGTAGTGGGAAGCTCTGCGAATGAGGTTTTGGTTTTGGGTGTTGGTGAGGTGAGGGGATGTGATGCCATTTTTTAGATAAGTGTGGATTTTGTGGTACCATGAGGACTAAGGACCAACCAAGACACATACCCGATTGATGTCATAACTCTCATATGCTGGCGTATGAAGTTGCTCAACTAAGAATTCATACTGTGATATGTCGCACAAAATTTCCAAGAGGGACTCGATTGTATCCATTGCCTCAAAAACTTTGCTCTGCAAGTGTGGTACTTGTGTGATCTATAGATTGAGGAAATGCTCTTTCATTTTGTCTACCATTTCCTTGTAAGGTAGCAACTTATTGTCTTTTGTTTGGTATTCATCTAAGACTTGCTTGATAAAGAGTTGAGAGTCACCAAAGACCTGACTGTCAGTGATGTTCCATTGGATGGCCATGCTTTGTCCTACAACCAGCGCCTCATATTCTACTATATTGTTAGTGCAGGGAAATCCCAGTTTGAATGATTTTAGGATATAGTCACCTTGTGGGGAGACGAACAGTATGCCTGCCCCAGAACAGTGAGTGATATATGATCCATCAAAGAATAGTTTCCAAGTCGGTTGTGCTTCTACCATGCATAAGTGCTCATCAGGAAACTCCATGATTAAGGGATAAGCATCGACCAATGGTTCCTCTGCCAACTGATCTACTATGACTTTCCCATTGATGGCCTTTTTGTCGATGTACTTAATGTCAAACTCACCTAGAAGCATTACCCATTTAGCCATTCGGCCTGTGAGAGTTTTTTTTGACAGTAGATACTTGAGAAGATCAACTTTTGATATGAGTTGAACAGTGTGACTGGGCATGTAATGAAAAAAAATTTGAGTGGAAAAAACCACTGCAAAGAATGATTTTTCCATTGGTGTGTAATTCAGCTCATAGCCTACCAAAGTGTGGCCGATGTAGTAGATAGCTTGCTCTTTTCCATTGTCATCTAATTGAGCCAAAAGTTCCCCTAGTGTTGTTGTTGTTACAGATATGTATAAGATGAGAGGTTTACTTTGTGTGGTGATACTAACATGGGTGGATTTTACAGGTAGCCCTTGATCTTGTCAAAACTTCTTTGGCATAAAGGATGCCATTTGAAGTTGATATCTTTCCATAGGAGATGCATGAAAGGTTGGCACTTATCAGTGAGATGTGATATGAAATGATGCACTGATTGAAGCTTGCCTTGTAGACTATGCAACTGTCTGAGTGTCTATGGTGGAGGAATTTCTATGATGGATTTGAATTTTTTAGGATCTATCTCAATGCTACGCCTTGATACAATGAAGCCAAGGAGCTTTCTTGATGTGACTCTAAAGACACACTTATTAGGGTTGAGCATTAGGCCATAGTAATGGAGATGATCAAATATTGCCTCTAGGTCATTTAGGTGATCTATTATTTTTTTGGATTTAGCCATAATGTCATCCACATAATCTTCAAGGATCTTATGAATCATATCATGGAAGATAACAGTCATGGCCCGCTGATATTTATCTTCGGTATTCTTTAGCCCAAACGAGATCATGTTATAGAAGAATATTCCCCATGGGGTTGTGAATGATGTCTTGTGTTGATCTTCTTCTGCAATGCAGATTTGATTGTATCCTAAAAATCTGTCCATGAGAGACAACATCTCGTGTCCAGCTATGAGGTCTGTGATCATGTCGATATTGGGTAATGGAAAATCATCCTTAGGACATGCTTTGTTGAGATCACGAAAGTCTGTGCAGATTCTGTTTGAGTTGTCAGGCTTGGAGACTGGTACCATGTTAGAGATCCAATATAAGTAATTGATTTATCTGATGATCTTAGCTTGTAAAAGTTTCTCCAATTCTTCTTTGACTAGTAGTGCTACTTTAGGATGCATCTTGCGGAGTTTTTACTTGACTGGCTTGATGTTTGGATCCATTGATAAGTGATGTACCATGAGGTCAGGGTCCAACCCAGGAATGTGAGAGAAAGACCATGCAAAGATGTCAGGATATTCTCTAAGAAGAGATGTGAAGGGCATTTCTTCTTCCTCTGTTAATGATGTTGCAATGTGAGTGAGCCAAGGTTGATCTTTTGTACCTAGATTGACAGGTTTGGTTTCTTCAATGATGATGGATGAATTCTCTGATATGTAATCATGGATAATAGGAAGAGGATAATATTCATCTATTGGTGCCTCGGAAAGGTTTTCACCAGGAGACATGCCCTTTGTTTTTGTCTTTTTTTTATCAGATAGTGCCCTAGAGGGGCTTTCACTAAGAGATCCATTTTGTTCTTTTTTTCTTTTGATTTTCAATTTTGCAGTTGAAGACCTCCTCTCCCCCAAAGTATGCTTCAGGGTCCAAGTTGTATACATGTGTAGAGGATTGGCCCCAGTTTAGATGTTGATCTATTGCACCCATGAATCTTAGGAGCGCGGCCAGGTTTTCAAACTCGTCTATCAAGATGATGCTTGGTTGGTCCCAGTTTATGAGTTCTAGATGAATGAGGGGAAGGTTTATGAAATTGAGGGATAATTGGTGAAGGAAAGAATTACCAGGGAAAATGTCATCATCAATATCGTCATAAGCTCTCACTATTTTCTATTCCTAGATGTCTTTGAATTCGTGTATGTTTCCCAGGGGAATATTAGACCGATTTCATTAGTACCCCCAGTCGTGTGATGACCAAAGCCAGATGTATCATGTTCAAAGCCCAGACCAATGTGTCCTTTTAGTTGAGAGGCCTTAATGGGAACTCCCATGCCTTGTTCTTCGGGGCCTAGTCCAGCTCCTTGATAGTTCCATTTTGCAGTGAACAGTTTGTGGGTAGAGGGATATTTTCCATTTAAGTGATTTAGGTGACCAATATCAGGAGGTGTGAGATCTTTGTACATCTAGTTGTTGATATCAGGTGCCATTTCCGTGCTATTCAGAATGTCATGGGAAAGAAAGGTAACAAAACCTAGTTGTTCTTGCGTAGGTTACTTCTTCTCTATGTAACTAGATGGACACCCATGTGTATGTGGATCTGTTGGTAGGGCTCCGACAAAAAAAGCATAGGTGAATCTATATTCTCTGTAGCCTTGATCAATCTTGATGCTGCAAAGAGTGGATAAAAGGATAGTGCTTCAATCAGGAAAGGTTTTTGAGGAACTGGCGACAGATGTGCCAATGTCAGTTCTGGGACAATAAGTTGAATGTGGATAGGAGGCTTCCATCGTATGGGAGTATGTGAAGGGCTGTGGATTAGCATGGATGGTGATGTCAATTTTGTTGTGGGGGAACTTGACGCATTGATTAATTATCTCTCACCATCCATTCTTATCCCCAGCCCTTCGCATAGTACCATATGATGGAAGCCTCCTATCCACATTCAACTCATTGTCCCAGAACTGACATTGGCAGATCTTTTGCCAGTTCCTCCAAAACCTTTCCTGATCAAAGCACTATCCTTTTATCCACTCTTTGTAGCATCAAGATCAATCAAGGCTACAAATAATATAGACTAACCGATTCTTTTGTTGTCAGAGCCCTACCAATAGATCCACATACACATGGGTGTCCATCCAGTTACATAGAGCAGAAGGAACCTGCGCCAGAACAACTGGGTTCTATTACCTTTCTTTCCCATCACATTCTGAATAGCTAGGAAATGGCACCTGATATCAACAACTAGCTGTACAAAGATCCCATACCTCCCAACAGTGGTCACCTCAATCACTTCAAAGGAAAACATCCCTCTACCCACAAACTGGTCACTGCAAAATGGAACTATCAAGGAGCCGAACTAGGCCCCAAAGAACAAGGCATGAGAGTTCCCATTAAGGCCTCTAAACTAAAAAGACACATTGGTCTAGGTTTTGAACATGATACATTTGGCTTTGGTCATCACACGAATGGGGGTACTAATGAAATTTGTCTAACTTATCACATTCCCTTGGGAAACATACACAAATTCAAAGACATCCTGGAAGAGAAAATAGTGAGAGCTTATGACGATATTGACGATGAAATTTTCCCTGGTAATTATTTCCTTCTCCAATTATCCCTCAATTTCATAAACCTTCCCCTCATTCATCTGGAACTCATAAAATGGGACCAACCAAGCGTCCTCCTGATAGACAAGTTCAAAAATGTGGCCGCGCTCCTAAGATTCATGGGTGCAAAAGATCAACATCTAGACTGGGACCAGTCCTCTACACATGTATACAACTTGGACCCTGAAGCGTACTGTGGGGGAGAGGAGGTCTTCAGCTGCAAAATTGAAAATCAAAAGAAAAAAAGAACAAAATGGATCTCTTAGTGAAAGCCCCTCTAGGGCACTATCTGATAAAAAAAAGACAAAAACAAAGGGCGTGTCTCCTAGAGAAAACATTTCTAAGGCCCCAAGAGATAGAGATTATCCTCTTCCTATTATCCATGATTACATATCAGAGCATTCATCCATCATCATTGAAGAAACCAAACCTGTCAATCTAGGTACAAAAGATCAACCTTGGCTCACTCACATTGCAACAGCATTAATAGAGGAAGAAGAAATGCCCTCCACATCTCTTCTTAGAGAATATCCCAACATCTTTCCATGGTCCTACTCTCACATATCTGGGTTGGACCCTGACCTTGGGGTTCATCACTTATCAATGGATCCAAACATCAAGCCAGTCAAGGAAAAACTCTGCAAGATGCATCCTAAAGTAGCACTACTGGTCAAAGAAGAATTGGAGAAACTTTTACAAGCTAAGATCATCAGACAAATTGATTAATCAGATTGGATCTCTAACATGGTACAAGTCTCCAATCCTGACAACTCAAACAGAATCTGCACAGACTTTCATGATCTCAACAAAGCATGTCCTAAGGATGATTTTCCATTACCCAATATCAACATGATCATGGACCTCACAGCCGGACACGAGATGCTATCTCTCATGGATGGATTTTTAGGATACAATCAGATCTATATTGTAGAAGAAGATCAACACAAGACATCGTTCACAACCCCATGGGGAATCTTCTTCTATAACATGATATCATTTGGGCTAAAGAATACCGAAGATAAATATCAGTGGGCCATGACTGTTATCTTTCATGATATGATTCATAAGATCCCTAAAGATTATGTGGATGACATATTGGCTAAATCCAAAAAAATAATAGATCACCTAAATGACCTAGAGGCAATATTTTATCATCTCCATCACTATGGCATAATGCTCAACCCTAAGAAGTGTGTCTTTAGAGTCACATCAAGAAAGCTCCCTGGCTTCATTGTATCAAGGCGTAGCATTGAGATAGATCCTAAAAAAGTCAAATCCATCATGGAAATGCCTCTACCACGAACACTTAGATAGTTGCATAGTCTACAAGGCAAGCTTCAATCAGTGCGTCATTTCATATCACATCTCGCTGATAAGTGCCAACCTTTCACGCATCTGCTATGGAAAGATATCAACTTCAAATGGAATCCTTTATGCCAAAGAAGTTTTGACAAGATCAAGGGCTACCTAGAAAATCCACCCATGTTAGTATCGCCACACCAAGTAAACCTCTCATCTTATACATATCTGTAACAACAAAAAAACTAGGTGAAGTTCTGGCTCAATTAGATGACAATGGAAAAGAGCAAGCTATCTACTACATCGGCCGCACTTTGGTAGGCTATGAGATAAATTACACACCAATGGAAAAATAATTCTTTGCAGTGGTTTTTTCCACTCAAAAAAATTTTCATTACATGCCCAGTCACACTATTCAACTCATATCAAAAGTTGATCTGCTCAAGTATCTATTATCAAAAACAACTCTCACAGGCCGAATGGCTAAATGGGTAATGCTTCTAAGTGAGTTTGATATTAAGTACATCGACAAAAAGGCCATCAATGGGAAATTCATAGTAGATCAATTGGCAGAGGCACCATTGGTCAATGCTTATCCCTTAATCATGGAGTTTCCTGATGAGTACTTATGCATGGTAGAAGCACAACCGGCTTGGAAACTATTCTTTGATGGATCATATATCACTCATGGTTCTGGGGCAGGCATATTGTTCATCTCCCCACAAGGTGACTATATCCTGAAATCATTCGAACTGGGATTTCCCTGCACTAAAAATATAGTAGAATATGAGGCGATGTTTGCAAGACTTAGCATGGCCATCCAATGGAACATCACCGACATTTAGGTCTTTGGTGAGTCTCATCTCTTCATCAAGAAAGTCTTAGATGAATACCAAACAAAAGACAATAAGTTTCTACCTGACAAGGAAATGGTAGACATTTAATGAAAGAGCATTTCCTCAATCTTTAGATCACACAAGTACCACCCTTGCATAAATTTTTTTTTGAGGCAATGGATACAATCGGGTCCCTCCTGTAAATTTTGTGTGATGTAACACAATATGAATTCATAGTTGAGCAACTTCATACGCCAGCATATGAGAGTTATGATGTCAATCGGGTATGTGTCTTTGTTGGTCCTCAGTCCTCATGGTACCAGAACATCCACACTTATCTAGAAAATGGTATCACATCCCCTCACCTCACCAACACCCGACACCAAAACCTCATTCGCAGAGCTTCCCACTACACTATTATATCCAACACCTTATATCATCGAGGTTATCACAATGTTCCCTCCAGATGTTTATACGAAACTAAAGTTGCCCAGGCATTGTGAGAAGTGCACGTTGGAATTTGTGTTGCCCACATGAGTGGCATGGTCTTAGCTAAATAGATTCTTAGAATTGGGTACTACTGGCCAACCATGGAGCATGATGCTTGTGAATTTGTAAATAAATTCTTTCCTTGTTAGCAACATGATAATTTGATACATGCTCCAGCGCAAGAATTGCAACCCATTGTGCCATCTTGGCCATTTTCATGTTGGGGTTTTGACCTCATTGATAATATCACCCCTATCCTCTAAGGGACATAAATACATCATCATGACCACTAAGTACTTCACAAAATGGGTCGAAGCAATACCACTCACCCTCACGATAGGTATCCAAATATCCAAGTTTATCCTTTACCACATCGTCTACTACTTTGGCATCTCATCCACCATCTTCACAGATCATGGCACACAATTTTAAAACCATGTAGAAGATTTGTGCGAGCACCTCCACATCCACCATCGCTACTCCAGTCCATATTCCCCCCAAGGTAACGGCCAAGATGACGAAACCAACAAAACCATCCTCAAAATCCTAAAGAAGGTTTTCAATGATACTGGCTGCAACTAGCATCTCTGAATCAACCCCGCCCTTTGGGCCTATCACACTTCATATCATACTCCCATAGACACTACTTCATATTCCCTTGTCTACGGTGTTGAAGTCATCTTACTAATTGAGGTCAAACTACCATCACTCTATGTATCTTTGAGAGACCTAATCACTAATGAAGACTAAAGAGTATCTAGACTCGTACAACTTGATCTGCTAGATGAAAAGTGTCAACAAGCCTATGATCACCTAGTTGTATATTAGAATTGAATCAAGAGTCGAAGCTATAATAAGAAAATCCACCCATGCCAGTTCCAGGTAGGGGACTTTGTGCTCAAAGAAAATAACAGAATGGGTACTGATCAAGAAAAGAAAGGTAAGTTTGAGGTCACTTGGTAAGGTCCTTACATCATCACAGCATGCTTCGGATCTGTGGCATATCAGCTATCTACTCCTGAAGGAGAACCCTTGAATGATCCTATCAATATCATTCATCTCAGGTGCTTCTGTGCCTGACAGCTGGTTGTTCATTCCCAATGATCTAAAAAATGCATAAAAACTATAAAAAGTCCTAAAAAAATCACTATCTTGGTGAAAATCTGGTAAACAAACAGCTTGATGATAAAAAAAATAAAGAAAAAAATCAAAAAAGAAAAAATGAAAAATAAATTGTCCAATGGTGAAAACTTGGCAACCAGGTGCTTTGGACAAGTATGTGTGGTGAAAACCTTGCAATCAGGCATCACACATAGTGGACCGTATTATTATCTATCAAAATATTGTTTCCCTCATCACATCTATCTTAGCCTAATCATTACTTGTATTCCCTAGATGTTCCCCCATCGCACACACCAGTCCGCATCGGTCCTCCTATCCTGCATCCTAAGATTTTGTATGTATCATCATGTAAATAATCGTCAGTATTTGTTGTATATATGTCATCCTATCCCAATCCCTGAGCTTCTTGTGTCTTTAGTGTGTACATATCTTGTCCATGTCAGTCCAGTCTCGCCCGTACATATCTCACGTCCTTAGTCAGTCTCCTTGCATAAAGTGATCTAGTTCCATTCCGAATCAAGTGCTATAGCAATTTCCTTTTGACAAAATCATGCTTCAACAATTTGATCTCAGTACATATTTTTGCTAATCAGATCCACACTTGACATCTCCATGGAAATGGGTCCATGCAGGATGTATCCTTCCTCACATTGTCCTAAATCCAATCATCATCCTCTTCATCAACGTGGGTCCATGTAGGATGTATCCTTACTCACGTTGACCTAAATCCAATCATCATCATCTTCATCAGAGTAGGTTTGTGCAGGATGTATCATTCCTCACATCTCACCTAATTCCAATCATCTCCATAGAAATGGGTCCTTGTAGGATGTATCCTTCCTCTTGACTGTCTTGAATCCAATCAGCATTCCGTATCATTTGATCTCTCTAGAAAAAAGGCGTCTTGTGGTTGAATTTTTGATCTTGAAATTTGATTTTGGTTCTCTATTATCATTCCTGATTCTTTTTGGTTGTTCTCCTCCTCAAGGTTGCCAGGATTCTTTATATCATGGTATGTTGCAAATGGATGCACTTGGGATAGGGAGCTTGATCTTTTTGTTTTCTACTTGTGAGTCAGTCAGATATGACCCTTGCATGTATGTAATCCATTTGGGTTCGCATGCTACACTTGGGAAATTTCATTTGCTTGTGGGCTTTTCTAGCATCATTTCAACCATGGTTCTTCCTAGGAGTCATGTGTGATGTTGGGGCAACCCCCATTTGTTTTTTGTGCCAGTCATCTGCAACACCGGTGACAAGGCCTTATGTTTCTAATAACCTTGGCAGGGTATCTAGCATTGCTATATCAAAATAAGTGCTAAAACTACATGGTGGTATTCCTTCCCAGAATACCCCTCACTCAAGCTTAAAGAACACCCCCCCAGTACATCCCTTGTAAAAATCCTATCAAAAAGCAATCCTATCCTACAATCAATCCTACATCCCAGTATTCCAGTAATCCTATCTTCCAAAGAATCCCCACAATGATCCTACTCCTACCTCATCCCTCCTAATCCTCCACACCTCATCCCTCATCCCTGATGCAAAATTGAATCCTACATCGCCTACCATCACCCTCTTCTTCTTTTTTTCTTTCCCTTTCCTATCGCTTTTCGTAGTATTTTTGAGACGTCATCAGGGATTCATTGTTTCTTCCTACCACCCTCTGAAGGGAGCATCACCCTAGTCAGATTCTATTTTAATTCTATCATAATCATCACTCTAGGGAAACTTCATTGCCTACGTCACGTATGTCACATCTTCGCGCCGTCTATTATTTTAAACATCTTTGAAATAGTGTTATTCTAACACTATGTCGAAGAGGGGGAAAATGTAGACACCTAAATCTATTTAACATATCTAATCACATTTAGTACCTTCTAGGACATTATCAACTAAGTAATCAGTCATTACCTAATTGATTTATTAATTCATCTGATTAAGCTATAGTTTGATTAATTTTTGAATGGCAACCAATGGCTTAATAATTAATTAAGCTCCCTTTTCCCCTATTAGGTTGAATGAATGTATTTATTCATTTAGTTTAATTCATATTATCCTCTTTTCCTCCACTTGTGATTTAAATAGTTAATTCTATTATATTTAAGCACATGACTTCATAACCTTAACCCCTAGCCTAACCAATCCCAACCACCTAACCCTGAGTTCTAACTCAACCCAACCCCTTCATACATGTTAACCCTTCTTCATTAGATAATTAATCCTAACCAGCTAATTAACCCCTCCACTAATTCTCTCTCCTCCCATCAGCATATCCCTAATCATCCCTCTTAACCTCTAACCCTAATCCTAATCTCTCTCTAAGCTTGTCACATTCCTAATCCAAGGATTAGGAACTTAACCCCAACCCCAAAGTCAAAATTATCAAGCCATCTCTCACACCCTCACCCATACCTCATTAATACCCTCTTTAATTCTCTTTAATGCTCTTATACTCCCCATTAATGCTCTTACAGTCCTCATTACTCACTCCATCCCCAAAGTCTTCTCTTATCCCTTTGCACATGGACCAAAATGGTCACATTCCTCATCTCCTCACACCCTCTCTCCTTGTGACACTTGTCATAATGAGAGGAATTTGGAGAAGCACAATCCTTGTGCTCTCTCCCAAATTCATCTTGGCCACTCTTTAGGTTTGCATCTGAACCCTTCATTTCTCCTTTATTTTCCTATATAAGGAGCCCCTTCCCTTCAAAAAATATATCCACTTTCCATGCAGACTTATAATGTTGTTTTGAAGAACACCTCTTGAAGCTTGGAGCATCATCCTTAAGCATATATCCACATCAATGGACACATCCAAAGATCAAATGGAGTTTGATTGATTTTTAAGGAGGTTTGCACTTTATTCAGTTTTATTGTTTTCAAATTTCGTTTCAGTCCAATCTTGAGTGTAGTTTTGATTTATTAGTTATTGAATGCTTAATTAATCTTTTGTATTCCTCTTTATAACTAATTTTCACCTCTCACAACCTTATAACGTTTTGAATATTTTGAGGTGTTAATCATATGTAGGATTAATTTGATTTGTGGAAATTATGGTTAGGCATGTTTTATTTTATAATGAAATGTTAAATGGTTTTGCTTTCTTTAAAAAAATTCTTATAGCATTCATTTTAATTCTTAGGATTTTACATCAATTTATTAAGATAAATATTTATTATTTATTATAATAGTTTGATAAAAGAATTTATGGTTAAATCTAGGGGATTAAGCTTAGTTGTTAAAAACATTAGCTTTTAGTCACGGAGATCCAAGTTCAATTTCCCATAGGTAAATCTAAAGTAGGATTTTAAGTTGTGACTCTATATCCATAGTCGTCCTTTAATGTGGAGGTAGTTTCTAAATAAAAGAAGATTTCTAATTAGTAATTCTTTGTCATCCATATGTGATTTCTATTGTGTTTACTTGTAAGGAGCTTGTATTGGTCTAATTTGGATGTTTGTATGCACAAGTTATTTGTAATCGATATTCAATTAAAAAATTCATGGCAAAAGTAGTTTCATCAATCTCTTGAACTTGATTGTATTAGTTGGGAATAGAAAATAGATTATATCTCATAGGTATTGAAATGTGAAATATTTTTACCAAAAATAACTTCCACCTGTGCTCTTGCAATAACATTTTGAGAATGATATTAGTAGTTGAGACAATTTAAACATCAAGGTCTCTTCAACTAGTTGACTTGGAACCTTTTGTTTGCTTTAGTACTAACCTTATTTTCTTTCTGTATAATTGAAATTTTTTTGCATGGATCGATGGGAACCTATTCTTGGGGGCTTGATTATCCCTCAAACTTAGTATTATTCTATCCCTAACTTATTTTTTTCTTAGTTGCTCTATCTTTTAAATTGTAATTTCTTTGAAATTTCACACTCCTTTCTGGGCCATTGCTTTAGTATACCTATTTTGGCCTTATCTCATCCAAATAGTTTTCATATACTCATGAGGTGACTTGATGCAATATTATGAGCCCAAGAACCATGTAACCATATGTATTTTACCCTTTCCTATG
Source organism: Thuja plicata (assembly GCA_018584345.1). Taxonomy (NCBI): domain Eukaryota; kingdom Viridiplantae; phylum Streptophyta; class Pinopsida; order Cupressales; family Cupressaceae; genus Thuja; species Thuja plicata. Next base: position 268,502 of record MU226362.1, on the reverse strand, counting down.
TGGACTATTTCCATTAGTGTCGTAGTCCTTGTGGACTATATCATTTTGGTGTGTTTTTTAAATGATGAGGAAGTACACAAAGATGGGGCACCAAAAAATTTCCACTTGCTTTTTTGGTCCTCCAAAAGGGGTGTGACACATTTCACACTTAACAAGACAAAGGAATTGATATTTCACATTTCAATATGGTTTTTTCCTTTCTTATAGTTTAAGTTTTATATCATGTATATATTGTTAGGATGTCTGAGAGTGGTTTTCGATCTCTAGGAGTTATAATTTAGATTCTAGATTTTTGAAGATCATATAAAATTTCTGACTTAGTCAAATTTCAGTAATCAACATGCTTGTATCACAATTCTCTTGATCTCCTTATTTTGCTCTCTTTATCTCCCCCAAAATCTAGAGTTATCCATCTCCATCATTTTTGTCTCTCACCTTTCTCTCCCCTCTCTCCCCTCCCTAGGTCTCTCCCACCCCATATCACTCACTTCCCTTCCTTCCCTCCTTACCCCCATCTCTATGCTTTCATATATCCCTATTGATGAGCCCCATTTATGTTTCCTTTATTACATATTTTCATGCTAGGTTAGACTATTTTTTAATGTTATAAACTCCTTTGGACTATGTGGTTTTGTATCTTTTTTATAAGTATTTTTATATGTTATGATGAAAACCTATCTTTCTATGATGATGTCCTTTGTGATAAAAAGTGTGATCCTTATAAGTGCAATATAAATATATATTCTCATGATGTATTATGATAATTATTATGTTTGAGATATTAATGAATGAACAAAGGATATGTATCAAGTACTAACCTTATGAGTGAAACTATTTGAATAAGTCAAAGGACATCAAGATTCAATAGGTCTTTTGAAGAAGCCAAGGCACATCAAGCAAGGAAGAGGTTAGCAAAAGTTATGAGTGGCAATCTAGTTGCCTCTTTTATGAAGACTTCTTCGAAATGGCTGGGAAAAACATTTACCTCTCTAAATGTTTTGTATGTCTGATCATAGAGAAAATTTAGGAAAATATTTGGTTTTAATTATGGTTGGATAGAGTCCACTCTATTCCACTCTTTGATGTTCCTAGTTTTCATTTTTTGATAAAAGAACTCTTCCTAGATTTAAGGGATTGAGGTGCTGACTTAGTTAGTTCATTCTAGTTTTGTTTTCTATAAAGTCCCCCACATTTTCTGTAGAAAGTGTTGGTTGAGTAATGTAATGAACTATAATACTTGTATTCTCTGAGTAAGAAGCAATTTCTACCACTTTTGTGTTATCAGTATGGTTGATTGATAATGTCTTGGATTTTTATCTTTTAAAGATATAATTGTTAACTAGGAGTACTCATCCAAGGGGGACCACTTGGTGAGGAATCCTTTTACTTATTTTCTGTAGGTTAATTTAGTCTAGGAGTTTAATGTTTTGTCATTATTAATTTAGTAGTTAATTGCTCATGCAACTATGAAAACACAACTCTGTGACTATTCCTATAGCCAAAGCAGAGTAGGATGACTAGTTTAGTTAGTTGAAGAATTCTTGTTTTAGCACGAGTTTAGATTGAGTTATTCCATAGAAATATATAGAGTAGCTTGTTTATGTATTTTCTATCTTACATTCAATTCAGTATTTTTTTGGCTAGATATAGAATAATATGGATTCCAAGATTCCTAGTGTGGATATTGGGTTCTCCCATTTCAATTATATGTCCCTCGGTTGGAAAATAAATGAGCCTTGATAATAGAATTTGATAGTTACCAATTAGGAAAACATGTCCTTGAGTTGAGATATTACACCCAACTGTCTATATATTTTCACTTGTCAACATTTTTGGAACTATTGCTGGGGATGGTGTCAAACCAAGAATTTCTTCAGAGTCATTAGGTTTTTTTGATTTTTCAGTAGCGCAGAGAGTTTATTTTATTTTATTTCTAGCAATCCTTAGTTTATTCAGTAATGAAATGTCATTCTTTCACCAATTCTTGTGTAGGTTTATTAGTATTTAGTTAAAGTTGTATGCATAGAGCTAGGAGAAGAGATGCTTACAAGAGATTTATTTCTAATTATCCTCATCCTCACAATAAATTAGTTAAGTCACAAAATTTACTAGAAGAAGAAGAAGAGATAAATCTCTTTCTTGCTGTGTTTGTTCATTTGAGTAGTTTTAAAACCTCTTCTAAAGATCCCCTTTCCCAAACATTTACCGAGAATCCATTTTCTCTTGTGCTCTGCCAAGTAAGAAGGGATATCCAAAACCAACCTAATTATCCTACCTTTCCATCCCTTGTCACCAACCAAAATAAAGTTGATAAACTCAAGAATGTTCCTGGATCAATCTTCCCTAAATTCTATGTGATAGTAATAGAGGATCTAGACACCTTCTTGCTTGAGTTTGATATCCTTTATAGGAGCTATCATTATACTACTAATGTTCATATGCTCAAACAATTCCCTACCACATTGAAATATTCTACACTAAGATGATTCATTAGTCTAGGTAGGAACACTATTGACAGTTGGGATGAGACGAAAGAGAAAGTCCTTGAAAAATACAAGGACTATTGTGGATGTAGTTATAGCATGGTGATGATATTTTTAGAATGACACAGAATAAGAATGAGATTTTGGAAGATTATGTAGAAAGGTTCATGTTCAATTTCACGAAGTCTAAGCATGGTACACTTAGTGAAGATTCTTAAAAGTTGATATTCCTAAAGGGAATCAATGAAAATTGCATGGACGCTTTAGATATAATGGGAGGAGAAGATATTACTCAATCTTACTGGGATGACATAAGAAAGATTTGTGAAAATTATTCTAGGGCTGTAATGAAAAAGGGTAGAGGTTGTCAACTTGGTGTGAGCAAGACAAATTAATTGAGGATTTTCAAGAATGGAGATCAAAAATTTGTTGAAGGAATTCAAGCAAGAAATTATTAACAATGTGACCACTCAAATAGATACACTCCAAGAAAAAAAGAACAAACTGGAAAAAGCAGTGCTGGCAAAATTCATTCCTCATTGCAGGCAGAAGAAGAGGAACTGCAGATGTAAATAAGTAGCCAATATAGATACTAGGCAAGTAAATCCAAAGTTCAGACCGGTAGGGGATGATGGAGGACAACTTTTATATATTTCACAAAGGCTACCATGACCTCTAAGACAAGGCATGTCTCTAGATCTATTATCTTTTGTTGGTCCTTATTCAAATTCCTATATGCCTAATAATCAACAAAAAACTTCTTATCCACCAAATTTTAGTAACTATCCCCAACAAATTTGCAATAACACATAGAATATTTGGCCAAATTACCAAAATTCCAATACTCTACCTCGGTGGCAACCACCTCAAGAGAACTGAAAACAAAACCCTCAATGGAGAGGGAATCAATAGTGGTCAAATCAACCCACTAGTTATCCGCAACCTCCAAATCAACCCACTTAGCCAGCTATCATGCCTCATCCAAATCCAAATGATAACACACCAATGCCAACTCAATTTGTATCTCAATCTATACCCAATCCCAATGATAAACCACAGTTCAAATTTTTTTCCATTCAACCGATCCTACTCAATATCCTAAGTTTGTGTTGTGGATATAAGTGACATACACTTATGTTCAGGAACAACCATAACTGCACTAAATTATCCTGTTATAACCAAGGTTCTTATACTACAAGAAGGAGAAAATATAACTATTAATGATCCCCCAGTGTGACCTACTCAACCTGAACTAATTTCCATTAGTGATCTAGTGCTACCATTTCCTCAAAGTTTGGAAATTACTAGATCCTATCTTTGATTTCATGGATCAACTATAAAATGTGTGTCAAAATACCCCTATTTCAAGAAATCAAGGATGTACCTATCTATAGTAAGTCAATAGTGGATTCTTTTTTAAAGAAGCCAAGGAGGAAGTAGAAAGACCCACAAAGAGTTCATGTAATGGGTAAGCTAGAAAATCTAATGCTAGGGAAAGTAGTTGTACCTAAGTCTTCTAACCTTGGTAGTGTATTAGTGGGAGTCACTATTAATGACACCTTAGTTAAGAATTCCCTGATTTATTTAGGAGTTTTCTTCAATCTAATGACCAAAGATATTATACAATAGCTTAACCTTCCTAATTTTAGAACAACTCCTATTTTCATGCAGTTACCTGGCATATCTACAATCAAGCTAGATGGAATTATTGAAGATGTTTTTATCACCATGTAATCATGGGACTACCCAGATTATTTTATGATTTTCCCCTAAGGGTACTTTAGGAGGATATCCTATCATCTTGGGGAGACTATGGATAGTCACTGCAGATGCATCCATAGAGTATGGATCACTAGATATGACCATCTCATATGGAGATAACACTAAGAAGTTAGTATTATATCCTCCTATTTAAACACATAGAGATCTTGATACAGCTATTTGGCTTGATCTAGGAGGAGAACAGGAAGATGAGGTTAATTCTTTGGCAACTTTAATGATGATAGACAAAAAATCATTCATGCAAATCCAAGGAGATGACCAAGTCATGACTCATCTTATGCAAGGTAATTATGAAGTTGAAGAAGAAGAAGATACTACTTTGGATTAAGTCAATCTTGTCCATTGTAGACATTGTTGCCAAGGTCTATTCTGTCATCATATTCTACCACTTCCCACTTGTTGCACATATTATTGCCTCATGAATTTAAAATGTCAATTGTAAATGAAGTATCAATTATTGGTCTTACCAAGCAAGTAAAAATATCACCAAGGAAGCATTTAAACATCAACAATAGCCTTACTAATGATCAATAGAAGTCATTAATAGATTTTTTTCACTCACATAAATGTGCCTTTGCATGGGTCTATACTGATATGAAAGGGTTGGATCCAAACCTCTACACACATATAATATCTATCAAAGAGGATAGAAAACTTGTTAGACAACCTCAAAGGAGAGTAAATCCTTCCTTGAGGGAGATAGTGAAAGAAAAGTTGCAAAATGTATTAGATGTGAGTTTCATCTATCTCATATTTGATAGTGAATGGCTATATAATTTGGTTATTGTTCCCAAGAAAGGAGGAAATGGAGAGTATGTGTGGATTATAAATATCTCAATTCAATAAATGAGAAGGATCACTTTCTAGTTTCTCTCAAAGACCAAGTCTTTGATTCTCTAGCGAGAAAGAAGTATTTTTCATTTCTTGGTGGTTTTCGTGGATATAATATGATCAGGATTGCACCAAAGGATCAAGATAAAACTAATTTTACATCCCTATAGGGAACCTATGTATACTCTATCCTTCCCTTTGGTTTGTGCAACACACTAGAAACTTTCTAGAGGGTAATAATTGGCATTTTTAAAGATATATCTCACAATTGCATAGAGATATATATGGATTATTTAACTACATATGGGGAGCCTTTCCAAGAAGCATTTTAAAATATAAGTAAGGTATTGCAGAGATGTAAAGACCATAATCTCTCCCTAAGCAGTGAAAAATATTTTCTTATGATGTAGAAAGGAATAGTTCTAGGGCATTATATTTTTGACAAGGTTATTCTGGTTGATACTACCAAAATTAAAGTCATTAAATATCTTCCAATACCTATGAAATAAAAGGATGTTAGAATTTTTTTGGGTCATGTAGGTTACTATAGGAGTTTTATCAAGAATTTTAGTCAGACAACTAGCCTACTATATACCTTGTTAACAAAAGATGCATATTTCCAATGGATCCCTACTTATGAACAAGTATTTAAAGATATTAAAACTATGTGATGTAGGAGCATCCAGTGTGTAAGAGAAATCTTGCATCACCCAAAATATTGTCTAGTTTATCAATAAGGGTTATCTTTGGGCAGAGTTTCTATGTTTGGAAAGTTTACTATTTTTAGGAGGTTGTTCATTTGAGCTCATATTGTTCCATTTACTTCCCTGGAGGTTCATTTTGGATATATATGCATGTTGGTAAAGTTTTGGTACAAATAATTTAAATTCAATTTTGAATTCTTTAAAGGCTCCAAAAGGGGGTCAAACTTTGATTGGCTAGAGCCATATGAGCTTAGGATGTAGAGAACTTCGTGGCATTTTTGAAATGGAGTCATAATAGTGTATCAACTCCATGGTTCACAAGTTATGGTTTTTGGAATTTGGGACATCAAGACTCTAATTTCAATGCAAAAGGAAGAGAGAAAGGACTGGGAAGAGGAAGTTTTCATGAGACGTGCTTCTATTGTGGAGAAGAAGGACATGGAGCTTATGAGTTTCCTAAACATTAGGGGAGAACAAATAGAAGACCAAATGAAAATGCATGAGTTGCATATGTAGATGAAGATTCCAGTTCATTACATTCTGAAGATGCTAAAAGAGGAGAGGTCCTTGTGTTGGTTTACTGAGAGGGGGGTGAATAAGAAAATAGTGAATCTTAAACTCTTGCAACTTAACTCTGATTCAACTCGGTAAGATAAACTTCTACAATAGCCAAATCAACAATAACTTCAATATAACAATCAACAACTTAAGAAAAAAGAAGATATCATGAACAATAAACATGCAACACATATAACACCAGTGTTTAATGAGGAAACCCAATTTGGGAGAAATATCCATGGGAATTGTCACCCACAAAATGAAAAATACTCTTCTAAAGTATGCTCGGTTAAAAGTCAATCCCATTAAAGATTTCAATGCACATTGTCAAATGTCATCTTGTTAGGGGATTTACCTCAGATCTATTAAGATCTTCACCCTATTAGGAGTGGCCTAGTTAGAGAGCTTTGAACACTCTTTTAGAATGTCACCTTTCACAAGGATTTTACAAAATACTGTTAAATCCACTCGGTTAAGAGATTTGATGCTATAGATGTTATTAAGAAATAGTATATATTTTGATCTATAATACTGCAACTACCTCTTGATTGATCAAATCCCTTATGCGCTCTTTGACTACTAGCATCAATACTTCATCTATCTCTTCTCTAGACTCAGATTTCTCCTTTTTTTTTCACTGCTTCACTCAGTAGCACATCCACACTTCAACTTGCCAACCTTTACTTCATACAATCTCATCCTTTCTATAGACTCTCTTTTTTCCTCTTAATCTCCTTAATTAGGTTTTCCTTCAATCACTCTCAGCCATTAGATCATCCTTTTTGAACCAATTTAATGAGTTTGATACTTGGTGAGCCACTTCCCTTCTCCTTAGGACTTGAACTTTTCTTGGAATCAATATCATCATTTTTTCTGCTTAATCTTTACCATAGATCATCACCTTGATTTTTCCTATGTGTAGATCTTGTAACTAAATTCTTCTTCATCCTTTGAATCTTCCAGATCACTCTGGCTCACCATTAAATGCGTTCTTATCCTTGTTTATAACAACTGTTCCGCTCAGTAACTAACATCTGAACTTGGTGTCTTGGCTTGCTCGGTGGCTCAGTGTGTTAGTGTCTCTTGTTGACAAACACATCCCTTTTACATACATACTTCATCCTACTCGGTAAATAAACAATTTCCTTTTATCAACTTTCCCAATCTGCTTATCGACTTGGTAACTTCAAATGTAAAGTAGAAAACAACTATATCAATATGAACTTATCATTGTCTGATCTCTATTAACTACCCAATTAAGTTATTATTCAAAAGATATGAAAATTCAATATTAACCAGAAATCAATTTCTTGACATCAACGACAAAATAAAAACTGATCTAATCCTTTCTACAATCTTGTATACTTCTGATCTCAGTCTTCATCATCATCACCATTAGTTGAGTAACAATCTCCCTCTTTGGTATTAATGGAAACAGTGTCAATTGATGATGGCATACTTTGATATCTCTGGTCTATCTTTACTCCCTCTGAACTGTTTAATATTTTTCTCCCTCTATGTTCATTTCTCATTATCTCTTTTCTCTTGTAATCATCATTCAATCTCCCTTTAACATCTTTCACTCATTCTCCCTCAATATTTGTATTCATCAATTACTTATTCTCTCTCTTTATGTTCTTATATCATCAATCATTCATTCTCCCTCTTTGACAACAATCCAAAGGTGCATACTCCTAAAAATGTGTTCAGGTAGTGGATCATACCTAGCATGTAATGATAACTCACTTTATACATAATTTTTTTTTTCACAACTTCAGGCATCACGTAAAGTGTTAACACTAGCATCAACTCACAAAATAGATATTCTAATGAATCCTAGAATGGATGCAACATGCATCTTTTTATAGTGAATATTGGATAGGGGTAGGACCCCTAATTTACCTCTTATATACTCAAAAGCATCCTTCGGTAGTGGCTTGGTAAATATATCTGATAACTGTAACACCCCAAAATTGGCACCTAATAATCCTAATCAATTTTGGTGCGCTCCTTCAATTTCTCATCATTGAAGTCCTATTGTACTAGGAAAATTCTCCTCCTAATTGACTTTAATTGACTTAGTCTCAAATGCAGAAAACCTAAAATTTACTTAAATCTGACACTATATTTATTTCCTAAATTATCAAGGTTTATTAGCTAAAAATCCCTATGATTAATTAATTTAATTCTAAAGTCCTAAGTGCTTTTAAATTAAATTAATTCCACTCCCTTTAGCTAATATACATCAAAAGGAATTAAATAGTTATTTAATTGATTGAATGGATTATCCTCAAAAAGAATTCCATAATTCTATATGAAAGGTCACTCATGTGGCAATAATCCACTTTTTTAATTAAATAATTCTTGCATTTTTGTCTCAAATGA
>MU226362.1:242965-259430 GCA_018584345.1 Thuja plicata | reverse complement strand
TCTCATGCTTTAGAAATCCTCCATGTTAGCAATGGTCAAGGTTGTTGGCTCTCGTTCTGAGAGTAAATTCGACATCCCCAACTAATTAGGAGGCAACAAGTCGCTTCAATCAAATTTGCAAGATGAATAATTCATGTTTTTCTTTGTGAATTGAACAATTGAGTAAGGACTATGTTGAGTTTGTGCCTCATTTAGAGGTCACATTCAAGCACACAACATTTTGGCGCCCACCGTGGGGCAGAAAAAATGATTTCTGGCCTCATTCTTGAACTTTTTTACAGTGATTGGAACTCTGTCGTACGTCTGTACAACACTGGTATGGAATCTCGCATGAGATTTTACATTGAACCACACAAAGTTTTGATCTTTGTAGCACTCTCTCACGAGAAGAAATAGAAATCTCACGTAGGTCCTGCACTTTCTCGCGCGCAGCAAAGTACTTCCTAGCGTGAATTTTCACAGACAGACATTTAAATTTTAGAATTTGCAATTTGCTGATATCTTTTTTCTGACATTTGCTCTTTGCTGTGATTTTTTGTTTTTGATTTCTACTACAGCATAACAGTGGTTTGCAGGTTTCTTGTCAAAGAATCATAAAAACTTTCTAACAGTTTGCTTGTAGGACGATTGTCAAAGGCATATTAAAAAATGTTGTGTTTGTTTACTGTTTTTCATTCACATAGTTTAAATAGGGCTTTGTTAAAATTTCATAAGGATCCCGATAGAAAAGTAGGGGAATAGGCTCTTCATTACATGGAAGTGATGCCCATGGATGAAACCAAGACCTAGATGTTGCTAGCATGACAGATACTTGGGGAAGCAAAGCAAGATAGCGAATCTTTAGCACTTATAGTTGTTAGGGGGTTATGCTCTTCTCTCCTTGAGAGAATCAGAAACCCAAAGGCTTGTGGATTTGGTGGAGTGAAACTATCTCGGTGATGAATATGCTTGATGTGTTTGGGTAATGTGAAAAGGTAGAGAAGTATTCTCTTCTCTCTTTGGGAGAATCAGAAAATCAAACCCTTGAATCTAAACCAAGATGTGTCACCTTTAGAGGGCCTGCCAAAAGTTGAACCTCTGGGAATGACCCAAGTGAGTACACACCTATCACCGGTGATTCCACCTCACTCTAATAAAGTCTACTTTTTTGAGTCCAAAGACTCCAAAGCCATGGTAACTTCTTTCTCATGATTTTGACTATCATCGTGAGAAAGCCTTGTTTGTCATACTGAGCGGCGCCGCTCCCAGCCTTGCTTGTAAGGTTGTATGACTTCCAAGTGTTGGTGTGGCTGTGAGGCCCCAACTCTATATCAGAGGCACCAAAGGTTATTGTGAATGGAAGCCCACTAAACACTCTCTTATTTAGATGCCTACCCGGTTCACCTCTGAAAGAAGACATAATCTGTGCGCAGGGAGAGGGAAGAATCTCTGCCCTAGATTCTTGACATAGGTATGCACCTGGATGCTTGAAGTGGTATATGACGTTGGCCCCTACTTTAAGGGTAACCTTTGAACATATATACTTAGTCATTGGAAACACCAAAAATATAGGCACTCTTTCAAGGGTGACACTGTTGTGTGAGGTGCACGCATACGCATAAGACAGCGGGGCACGAATTTTGTCTTCTCAACCAATTTTTTTTGTAGGGATAACTGAGTGTTTGTTCTTGAGTCTTAAACTATCCAAATCATAATCAAACAAAGACTCCCATGATTCTTCCAAGTTGCTTTGTCCTTCGTAGAACTATTTACTACTGCTTGTGTCACCACTGCTTGATTGAAACTTCGTGTTTGTAAATGAGTGCTTGTCACCTTGAAACTGAGATTGCTGATTTGTATCATCATAAAACTTCCCTAAACCTAGAAATTTTGTCAGAGAATAGTCCTCACTGTGTCTTGAAATCTAGTTCTTATCTCAAAAACTGAGTCCATTTATCGAAATCTATAGTTTTATCGCGCGAGCTTTCAGAAACCTAGCACTTTCTCATGCGAGATGGAATTTTCTCACGTGGATTTGAGAACTTTCTCACATGGTGTGGTACTTTCTTGCATGAATCTGTAGTTTGGCGTTCAAAATAGTGAGCTTTTTCCCGTTAACTGGTGAATTTTTTGCCTGATTTGACTTTTGTCTGGGGTCTGATTGCTTGTTTCCCTATTGTCTGCAGTCGTAAAATGGTCATTTCAAGTTGTGAACTGACTGATTATTACTCAAAATTGTCTTGTCTCTTTGTCTTTGTCCTATATTTTTTGTGTTTTTTTAACCTTACGACACGATCGTCATATCTCGGCTGTTCTAGCCATACTCTCGATGATTCATGCTGGGTGCATCTCACACCTTGGTTGTTCTATCCTATTACCTCTTTTTTTTATATCCCTAGAGATAGAGTTCTGAGTCAGATCTTAAGTTTCCTCTTGTTTCATCTTTGTCTATGCCTGTTACAACTAGAAGCGGCAATATTTTTCCCATTTGCGGTTCTGGAGTAGGTAGAAGTAAACCTCACAATCAAGGAAAAAGTCATTCTAAACCCATCATTCAACTTGATAGTCAAGAGGGATCCTCACATTCCTCTTCCATGTTCAGTATCGATTCGAGTCCAAATCAAAAACCAGTGCTTCATGTGTGTTCTAATCCTTTATTTCAAGATCAGCATAATCCATTTCTTTCAGATCAACAAGGCTACAGGAAGTCACCCATTTGGGTTGATCCTATTAACGATCCTCACTGTCTTAGTGATCCTTTCGAACATATCAATCCTTTTGATTCACCGAGAGATACATTGACTACGAGTTCTCAATGCAATACTCACACTCATACTGAAGAGGTGCACACGTCACAATCTCATGTTAACAACATGGAAACTCCTTTCGATTACATGCAAGGTCATGACCAATCCCAAAATGAACAAGGTCAGAAAGAAGAGTAGCATCACCAAGGTCAAGATTATACTTATAGTATTTATGAAATTCTTGGTAATGATGATGAGCCAATAACTCAAAGTGACATAGATGCTGCAAAGTCTAATAAAGCTCTCATCAAAATGATGGAAATACTCCTTGCGAAAGACAAAGAAAAATAATTTCTAGATTTGGAAAAACAATGAGTTAAGTTACCCACAAACTTCCAAGTGGAAACACTTGTAGCTAAAGAAGAGGAAAGTGAGACCTCCAAATTGCATAAAGTGATTCAAGACATGCAAAGTCAAATCAGCCAACTTATGAAGGATAAGGACAAACCCACGCAACAGTTCATGATGGAAAGCATATGTCCTTTTCCTTTTGATAGGAGTATTACTATGCCACCTTTTCCCAAAGGTGTAGAACTCCCCAAATATGATAAGTATCTGGGTACCACTGATCCTCAGGATCATTTAAGAGAATTTGGTGCCCTGTCGATGGAGTTTATGCATGATCAAACATATTTGATGCGTCTTTTCCCATGAAGTTTGGGTGGACCTGCCATGGAGTGGTTCTCTCGACTACCCACTGGCATCAAGACTTTTGATGAGATTGCCAACCTCTTTATACAACACTATTCTGACAATATTTAGCATCCTGTCAACATAAGGGACCTTTGCAACCTCAAGCAAAGGCAAGGGGAACCATTCTTGACATTTCTCCAAAGATGGAGACAACTTTGCACTAAGTACCTTTGCAAAATACCCAAATTTGAGAAACTTGATATCTTCTTGGATAATCTCACCCCTGATTTCGGGTATCAAGTTTAACTTTAAGGTCCCCTTAATTTTGATAGCGTGATAAAACAAGCTATGAGGATAGAATCATTTATGGTTAAGAAAGGTGAATTGACTTTGTATAAAGATAACAAACAAGGTTCCTCATCTTCCAACAAAGATAAAGGGAAGTTTTCCAATAAAAATAGGGATGTTGTGAATGATGGGGTGGTCAATAACGTGACTCCAACTCCTTCAAAACCGGTCTTCAATCTCACCTCTAGTATACAAGTGACCAAAGCTGTTGAAAAGGCTGCAACCAATACTCAACAGCCTTCTAGATTTTTTGGCAACAAACCTTGGGCCCCACGACCCAAGCATGAATTTACCTCTTTGGTAGAACCGCTTGATGTGGCTTTCAAAACTTTGGTGCAAAATAATATTCTTTCTCCTTTGGAAAAATGTCTATATGATCTGCAACCATGACCTCATTGGTGGAATGAGAATGCGTACTGTGAGTACCACCAAAACAAAGGTCATAAGACTGCTACTTGTCTTCAATTGCGTCATAAATTCCAAGATCTGATTGATAACTAGGTTATCGTTGTGGAGAATCATAACAGGAATTCAGATCATCAAGCATTTAAAGATCCCTTTCCTCATCATGAGAAAGGTGAGTCCTCCAACACTAAGAATAATAATGCCAAAGTTAACTATGCACATACCACTTATGATAACATTATCAACATGATTGAGCCTGTGGGAGTGGAATATTGTAATATGTTTACTAGCAAGGGGAGCGGGAATGCTTCCAAACCTAAGACCCCATTCATCTTGAGAGGTCTTCGGTCTCGATTATCTAAATCTGAAACATCTCAAGATTGTGCGAACATTGTTATTAGATCTCGCTCTAAAATCACTATCAAGGGTCCTGACCCTCCTGTCGCTGCATCCGTTCCGAAACAAACTACAGATAAAACTATTGTTGGCTCTGCCAAAAATACCACGAAGGTGGTCCCTATTCCTCCTACTACTGGTTATAGCATTCTTGACCAGCTTCAAAGAACCAATGCTCAGATAACTATCTTTGAGCTATTGAAGATCTCGCCTGCTCATAGGCAGATTCTAGGCAAAGCTCTCACAGAAGCTAATGTCCCCAAAGACATCAATCTAGATTAGTTTCAATCCATGGTGGGTCACTTGACTTCACCACATTATTTTTCCTTCTCTGAAGAAGATGATCACTCAATTAGTCACTTTCATAATGCTCCTCTGCACATAGAAGTCATGATAGGCAAACAGCTAGTCCACCGCGTCCTCATTGACAATGGTGTTGGTCTCAATATTTTCTCTGCTCATTTTCTTGCTTAGCTAGGTTATGGAAATGATCATATAGATTCCCACAAAAAAATTACCATCAAGGCCTATGATGAAGAAGAGAGAAAATCTAAAGGTTTATTCATGCTACCCATTCAGGTTGGACCAGTTGAAAGAGACGTCACATGTCAAGTGCTAGACCTTCCTCTTGCATATAATATCTTACTGGGAAGACCGTGGATCCATGAGATGCAAGCGGTTCCTTCTATATACCATCAGTGTATTAATTTTTCTTTTCAAGGTGCAAAGGTGACAATTTATGCTAGTATGGGCTCTTCTTGTAATGCACTCACTCAATCAGCTGATAGTCTTGTTCCAACTAATAGATAATACACAGAACTCTGTGATGCCAAGCTTGGAGACATGGAACAAACCCTAAAAATCATAGACATAGGCATGGGAGGATATCAAATAGAACCTTTGCTATCTTTAGCAGCTCTACCTCCATCTCCTCATTCTTATGGGAGACCTTCTGAGAATAGAAGATCTTCTGCTACTCCTGAGATAGTTTATGATGGTGTATTTGTACGAGCCTCTATAAAATTTGAAGTTGAAGATGAGGAAAGGGATATTAAGGCTTGGCTTGACAAAGGAAATAACATAGCTGAACAGACTGCCCTGACTCATGAACTAAATCCCAACAATGAAGGTGTTAAGATTATGAAACGCTTTGGGTACAAAGGGAGTGGGCCAATAGGGGTGAATGGTAATGGGTTACTTGAACCTATTAAAGCTACAGGTGAAAAGACAAAAGAAACCATTGGTTTAGGTTTCAAAAAGATCCTGTTCCATCTAGGGATCAACAAATTTGTGCCAAAATTAGATCCTTCACCAGAACCTGAAGGTACAATTGCAATTGACACCATAGAAGATAGCTCTGATGAGGATTTCTTTCCTTATCCCATTCCTCCAGACCTGGCAACATTCTTTGCTGAGCCAGATAATTTTTTATCGCGCATTAGTACAGTTGAGACTGACAGCGATTCTGATAAAACCACTCCTTTTGATGCACTAACCTATGAACAATGGAAAGTGTTGCAAGATCCTAACTTCCAAGGTGAAAGATACGTACCACTAGAGTTTCAAGAACAGTTGGCATGAGAATAGGCTGGTGTTGAAATAACTCCTAAACCTTCATGGTGCAAGCACCCAAGTCGGAGTTTGGATAGAGACTCTCATGAATATGATTTTGATAGTTTGTCAGAAGGATCTTATGAAAAAATTCTTGACATAAGTGAGGGGTCTAGTGAAAGGTCTAATGAGTCTGAGTCCCTAAATGTTAACTTGTCTTCTACTTCAGTCGTTAGGGGTCATCAAGATTCAAACACACCTTTAGATGAGATCGATTTAGCTCTCAGTTTGCTAGTCAATGCTTTCGATGACTACACCGTGAATGCACTGGAACCCATCACATCTCTTTCACTCCAACATCCTGAGTTAATAGACTAGAATTCCCCTTCTTCATCCAATGAAGTCCTTACATTCCAGAATGATTATTCTCTAGCCAACTACCTTCACGCTGTTGAACCCATAATGCCCTCTACTAGTGAAGAAAGTGTCAACATGACTGAGGCTGACATCAAGTATCTTAGTCAAAAAATTAAAAGAAGAAAAAATAGGCGCTCTGATGGTGAAAACCACATTGTGGCAGTATCAAAGCCAAAAAAAGTAAAAAGAAAAGATGTCTTCAAAGGTGAAAACCTCTCTGAGACGCCTAAGGATGAGATACTTGATGTGCTTCTGAGTCACTTCTAGGAATGTTCATCAGTGTTAATTGAACCAACTCAGCCAATAAATCTGGGAACAGAAGAACATCCACACATAATTCATGTGGCCAAATCATTATCTATAGAAGAACTTAAGGAATTCACAAACTTCTTCCAGGAGAAAAAGATAAACTTTGCATGGAGGTATTCTGACATGCTAGGTGTGGATCCTGATCTCATCATGTATCACTTGTCAATAGATCCAGGTGTGAAACCAATCAAACAAAAACTTAGGAAGATGCATCCGCATGTGGCTCTACTGATCAAGGTAGAATTGGAAAAAATTCTAACAGCTAGGTTCATCCGAACAATTGATTATGCAGAGTGGATCTCTAATATAGTCCCAGTGACTAAACATGACAAATATATCAAGGTCTACACTGACTTTAGAGACTTAAATTTGGCATGTCCAAAAGATGATTTTCCACTTCCCAACATTGACATGATCATGGATATGACAGCAGGATATGAGATGTATTCACTAACGGACGGTTTTTCTGGCTATAATCAAATCAAAATTGCGCTAGAGGACCAAGAGAAAAATTCTTTTACTTGTGCATGGGGTACATTCTACTGGAATGTTATGCCTTTTGGTCTAAAAAATGCTGGAGCTACTTATCAAAGAGTTGTCACTACCATATTTCATGACATGATGCATAGGAGAATGGAGGACTATGTGGATGACACACTCGCTAAAAGTATGGATAGAAAGACATATCTCACTGATCTAGGTTCTATACTAGATCGTATGGAAAAATTCATGCTGCGTCTTAACCCTAAGAAATGTGCATTTGGGGTTACTTTAGGAAAATTACTGGGCTCTATCATCTCTATGAAGGGAATTGAGGTGGATCAGGCAAAGGTGCAAACTATTATAGAAATTCCTCTGCCTCATAATATCAGACAAATTAGAGGCCTCCAAGGTCGGCTCAAATCTATCTGGCATTTTATCTCGCATCTAGCTGATAAGTCACAACCATTTACCAAAAATCTACATAAAGGTGTGACTTATGAATGGAACAAGGAATGTGAACAAGGCTTTCAATAGATCAAACAATATCTCTCCAATCCACCTGTGCTAATGCCTCCTATTCAGGGGAAGCCCTTGATATTATACATCTCAGCCATGGAAACATCTTTGGGTGCTCTATTGGCCCAAGAAGATCAAAATAATAAAGAAAGAGCCATTTATTACATGAGTAGAACATTGGTCTCTTATGAAATGAATTATTTTTTAATTGAGAAAGCTTGCTTAGCAGTGGTGTTTGCTTCCCATAAGTTATGACACTACATGCTAGCTCACACTACAAGGCTAATCACAAAGATTGATCCATTGAAATACTTACTCAATAAAGCTACCCTCACAGGTAGACTAGCTAAATGGGTCATGCTCCTTAGTGAGTTTGATATTGAATATGTTGAGAGAAAAATCTATCAAAGGGAAAGCTATTGTAGATCAGTTGGCTGAAGCACCTCTTACAGATCATCAACCTTTAAGGATTGAATTTATAGATGAGTCCATCATGCTTCTCACGCATCATACATGGACCATGTTCTTTGATGGATCATTCACCTAGCAGGGGTTAGGAGCTGGAATTTTGTTTATTACACCTCAGCAGTATTCCTTACCAAAGGCATACAAAATGATGTTCCCTTGTAAAAATAACACTGCTAAGTATGAAGCTTTGATCAATGGACTAAAGATCATTATTGAATGGAAAGTTGATGAGCTAAAAGTATTTGGAGACTCACAACTGGTTATCAATCAAGTGAACGACATCTATCAGACAAAAGATGAAAAGCTAGTGCCCTATAAAAATATGGTTGACAGCCTTAAGAAATATTTTACACATGTTACTTTCTAGCAAATTCCCAAGGTAGATAATAAAGTAACTGATGCTATGGCTACTCTGGCTTCTATGTTACAAATGCCGGAAAATGATTTCAAACATGAATTCCTAGTGGAGGTGTTATGCTACTCTGCCTATGATTCACCTAACTCTCAAATGATCTATTCAGTCATTGGACATGATTCATCCTGCTACTATCATATCATCTCTTATCTTTGTGACCAAATTACTCCTGACACATATAATCGAAATGAAAAATGTCACCTAATCGGCAGTGCTTCACAGTATGTCATTGTAGCTAACGACTTGTATAGATGAGGTCTAGACGGTAAGCTCCTTAGGTTTCTAGAACCTGATGAGTCCAAACGTGCGTTAGAAGAGGTAAATGAAGGCATTTGTGGTTCTCACTCAAATGGTCTGACACTGGCTTGTAAAATTATTAGAGCTAGTTACTATTGGCCTGATATGGAGAAGGAAGCTACACAGTTTGCTAAGTCTTGCAAACAGTGTCAACTACATGGTAATCTGATTCATGCTCTAGCCAAGGAGTTGATTCCCTTCATTACTTTCTGGCCATTTCAACAGTGGGCCTTCAACTTAGTAGGTCAGATATATCCATCTTCTTTGAGAGGACATAAATACATCATTAATTCTATTGATTACTTTACCAAATGGGTTGAGGCAGTACCTCTTAGTGTAGCTGATGGCAAGTTTGTTGCCATGTTTATACTAAACTACTTCATCTGTAGATATGGTGTACCCTCATCTATAATCACTGACAATGGGGGACAATTCAAGAACAAAGATCTAACAAATTTGTGCACTAAGTTCAAGATTATTCAACACTAGTCATCTATTTATTATCCTCAGGGTAATGGATAGGCTGAAGCTTCCAACGAGACAATTCTCAAGATTCTGCATCGTACAGTACACAAATCTGGATGAGATTGGTATCTCCAGATTAATCCGGCTTTATGGGCCTATCGCACCAGTATACAAACACCAACAGGGGCCACACCCTTTGCTCTAGTCTATGGTGTAGATGTAGTATTGCCTATTGAGGTTGAGATTCCTGCTTTGCGAGTCTCTCTGAAAGGCCTCATCACCGATGACGACATCAGAATATCTCGACTACAAGAGCTTGAACTGCTAGATGAACGTCGAAAGGTGGCGTTTGATCATCTCATAGCATATCAAAAGAGGATATCTAAGAGCTATAACAAGAAGGTTATACCAACAAACTTCCAAATGGGTGATCTCATCCTGAGAGAGAACCTTAAGAATTAGCAACAGTGGATTTAGAAAGGAAAATTTGAGCCAAACTGGCTTGGTCCTTATATTATTACTGTAGTATTTGGGTCTGGCACCTATCATCTCGCCACCATAGAAGGTGAACATCTCAAAGAGCCTATCAACGCTCTTCACCTGAAGAAATTCTACAGTTGAGATATCTTTTGCATGCTCATGTACATATTTTATTATGAGAAAATCCTAAAAATTGTAAAATGTCCTGAAAAAATGATCATCTTAGTGAAAAACTGGCAAATAGGCGCTTTGATGTATCTATTATCCTGGTGAAAAATTGGTAAACAAGCACCTTAATAATACCAAAAAAAAAATGAAAAAGTCAAAAAATACAAAAAAAATCAAAAAAAGAAAAGTACAAAAAAAATTGAAAAAATGAAAATACAAAAAAAGAGAAAAAGAGAAAAATGTGCCACTGATGAAAACCTGGTAAATAGGCATCATGGTAGCAAAAATAGAATTTCTGCCAAGATGGTGAAAACCTAGTAAACAGGCGCCTCTTTTTCCACAATGCGCTATCTATCGCAACATCTCTTGGCTTTCTTGCATTTTCTATTTTGCTTTCCTACTTCAGTTTGATTTTCTGCTTCAGTTTGCTTTCCTGCTTTAGTTTTCTTTCTTGCTTTAGTGTGCTCATGCTTCTACTCTCAGTCATCTTCAATATTTTTATCAACTTCACATGGATGGAAACTAGTCACACTCAGGGGCATCTTCCTGGTCTAGGGGGCATTTTCCTATCTTTTGGAGTCTTTCTCCTCTTCGCATCAGTCACCAGTGGTTCTCACTGCATCAGCCTGTTGATGCCTAGATCTCGTTATCAATATTTTTTCTTGAGAATCTCTCTCACGATAGTCACCAGTGGTTCTCACTGAGTCTGCCTACTGTTGCTATATTACTGATATTTCTCTCATTGAATCACTATTTGCATGTTTGACTTTGATCCATTTGTTACTTGGGGGCATGGTTCCCCACTTCGATCGCTCTCCAATTTACACTTGAGTCAGTAATCTTGTTAATGAACAACTCTCTACTGGCATGAACTGGTATTTCTCAACACCTTAATCAAACAGTGTTTTTCAACACTCTCTTTGGACACATCTGTGTTTTTCAAGACACGTCGGATATCTCACATGTAAACATCTCTCGATAGCAATTAAACACAATACACTCACAAGCAAAATGGTGTTTTTCAACACCCCAAACATAGAAACATTTGTAAGCCTTGAAACATGCTGAACTGTGATTGACTCTTTCTTTGTATGATGTTTTTTCTTATGAATTTCACTGATATTTTCTTTATCTACTACTTGTTGATGTGGTTTCGATGATCCGGCAATGTCAAATAAACAAGGTGTATGTGATAAAAGCTTCTGCATTAAGGTGGAAAAGCCTCACATCTCTTGATCTTGTTTATTTGTACGCCAAAGGGAGGTCGGAACTATCTCCTTAAATGTTATTGCTCTGTTTGTTTACTTGTGAACTCTTACTATATCAAACTGGAAACAATGTTCAGGTCACCTTGGCTTTTGTGCCCTAGTGCTTATGTTTGTTTCCTACATTTTATCCGATGAAAGTCATATTCATATTCTTATGGTCACAGCGGCACCAGTAAGGATTGTATTGACTCTGATGATCCAAAAGTACTCAATGATGATAAATACGATGAGTCCAACAACCAAGTCCTAGGGTTGCATTTAGCTTAGGCTTACATTTGCATTGTAGGCTTGCATTCGCAGTTTAGGCTTGCATCGCGGTAGTTTTGGTGCTCTCTTCATTGTCTTCTCATTCTTCAAAGGTCCTCATCTTTTGTCCTAGCTTCCTCTCAACTGCACAAGTGTCTGGTCCTTGCTCTCGATCTTCGTTCATATTCTTTTGGTTAGTAGTTGTTGTATATTGCGATATCATGCATGAGATGATTAGTACCATTGCATTCATTCCATTACATTCATTTCCAATAAGTGCATTTCATAAATTCATTTGCATTTATATATCCATAAACATGTGCATCCATTATAAGCATAAATCAAATCATACATAGCATTTATCCATCTAACATATATCATTACACTGCATTCATTCATACATCAATAAAACATGTGCATAAACATTTTGCATATTCATCCATGGCATACATTCCTAATCCATACATCTAATCATATAAGAAAAATATCATAAGACATACACATCTAAAGCAATATATAAACAAGTACAATGATTCCAAAGTCGAGATTATATATATATATATATATATATCAATCGGTTAGATGTACAAGGGTGCTACTCGAGCACAATATATCAAAATGGTGGTACAATATGCATGTCAAGGTATCTCATCTAACCACCCGGTGGAGGTGGAGGGGGTGGCATACCCTACTGCTAAGGAGGTGGACCCGGTGGAGGTGGTCCCGGAGGAGGTGGTCCCGGTGGAGCAGCCCGTGCCCCAGCATACTCAGAAAATGGCTAAATCTGATCTATTGCCTTAGGAACTACAATCGTGTAAGTAACATAGTAATAAAATGCTTGAGCAGCCTCGTACCTCATCTCTATCTGTGATCTTGCCAGTGCCTCCTATAACTCTCGGATCTCTCGGTCTCGCTTAGCTATCTAAGCCTCCTGAACTATCACTTGTGTATGGAAGTCATCACACTCCCTCTGTGACTGTCTAGCTCTCTCTCTGACTCTCTAGAGAGCCTCCTACAACTATGCTACTTGTCCACCTATCGGTGGATTAGTCAAAACAACATCAGCCATGATGATAGCATCTCCCTACTTGATGGCTCTATCCTGACTGCCACTGGGCCCGACACTTGCATCTAACCCCATGGGTCTAATAGGGATATCAGTCTGAGAGGTCCTCGATCATACTACCCTCTCCTGCTATTGTAAGGGTGGTTTCTATACCTGCTTCTATGGTGGCTGATGTACCTGCTGCTATGGTGGTGGCTGTACCACCTTCTATACATGAGGAATCAGACCAACATGAGCTGTATATCTAGGGAATGGATGTGCTAACATGTGGTCTCTGTATGTAGGTGTCATACCTGCATTCGTCACCCTGACCATATAATCCCACCTAGCTGGTGGTAGTCGAGCATCGATCATACTCCAGCCCCTGTCAAGCTGTATTTGCCAACCCTTCTTCGTCCCATCGACGAATCGGGCGTAAGTACAGAACTCCTGAGAGACATCCTGCGGTCTCCCAAACTGGCGCAATACTCATGTGAGTAAGAAGTGCTCAATGATACTGATGGTATGCCTGATCAAAGGATATGAATAGAACATATATGACAACTCATGTCGAGCATCATCCCACACCTTTGTGGCTATCCAAGGCCACCATATGACAACTGGCATGTCATCTATCTGCGACCACCACTGCTTTGTCTTACCCAGCGCGGGTTGGGTCATTGGACCTGCGTATTTGTATATGTACAGCTCCAGAGGCTGCCATGTGTCATGGAATATTGGCCTACATATGGGAAGGTTCTCCCAGGCCCAGATTTGAAGGATGATGACTCCTGCCACCATGGTATGTGCACCTCGATACACAATCTCGTGCATCTCATGAAACATCTAAGCGAGCATACATTCGCCCCATCCGAAAGTAACTATAGGTGTGGCTAGCATCCTCTGCAACATACCTCCCCAGCTACACTCCAACCCATGGTGACTATGATTAGGAACCAAGTGGCAACTCAAGAACAACACCAACACAACCGCTAGTGGGTAATCTCCATCGTAGCTGTGAATCAAATCCTCCCATGAGATGGCCTGACCCATCACTAGATCATCCTAAAAGATTTCTCTCAATGCCAATGTAACTACTCTCAGTTGACTTTCATACTCCACATGAGCTCCATGAAAAGACACTCTCAGAATCCTATAGATATCCTCGTGAGTGACTGTCATCTCCCCCTATGGAAAATGAAATGTGTTCATCTCTAAATGGAAACGCTCGACCAGGGCACCCAGTAAATTGTGATTTACCCAAATATCAGGTGCATGATGAAGGTATGATAATTTGAGCCCATCAATATGAGCACCATCAACATCTGATAACCTCTGCAGTAACTCACCCATGACAGGATGATGTGACCAGAATGCGATATCTGGGAAGTCAACTTGCAAAGCAAGTGATGAAATTGGATCAGTACCTCAACATGATGATTTTTCAAAGCAATATAAGATATGGACCTATCCTACACACAGTTCTACAATATTGTAACTAGCTGACTCTGTAGCATGAAAAATGACAAATTTTTGAATTGAGCAAATTTCCCATGTGAGGAAACTCTTTTCCCGCATGAGCTTTCTGACTCACGTGAGACAGGATATCATTCCACGTGAGATTTCAAAAATATCGCACCCTGTAAGCACGCACTTCGCATGAGCGCAAAGGAGAGACCCGCGCGAGGAATCCCTGACCTGCATGAGGAATCTAATTCCTCACGCAAAAGGAGACCTAGGCCAGCGCGAGAAAACTGTTCCCTCATGTGAGATTAGATGCAACAGACCCTTAAAAATCTTAAAAACATGCTCAAATGCTATAAAATTGATAAAAATTTGAAATGCAGGATAATGTTTTGATTACTTACAAGTACGTCATACTCCGGTGGCCGGTTGTGTCGTCGGGAGCACTCAAATCGATGTGTGTGCACAAGAATTCTATCAATGTGAGTTGTGTAACACCCCAAAATTGGCACTTAATAATCAATCAATTTTGGTGCATTTTCTTATCTTTGAAGTCCTATTGTACTAGGAAAATTCTTCTCCTATTTGACTTTAATTGACTGACTTTCAAATGTAGAAAACCCAAATTTGCATAAATCTGACATTACATTTAATTCCTATTTTTCAAATGATTATTAGCTAAAATTCCTATGATTAATTGATTTAATCCTAAAGTCCTAAGTGCTTTTAATTAAATCAATTCCACCCCCTTTGGCTAATATACATAAAAGGAATTGAAAGGTTATTTAATTATTGAATGAATTATCCTCAAAAAGGGAATTCCATAATTCCATGTGAACGGACACTTATGTGTCAATAATTCATTCTTTTATTTAAATAATCTTTGCTTATTTGTCTCAATTGGAGAATGAAGAGATGACTATTTCTTTTCAAGAAACTCTTCATCCTCTTTCCCTCTATAAATTGGACCTCTTTTTCTTCATTAGAAAGGACTTTTGTTTTGAGCATCATTACTATAGGCAAATTTAGCTTTGATTTCATGCTTTTAGCTTACTTTGTTGCATAATTAGTATAATTTCATTGGAATTGAACATTGTTTGGCTTTCATTTATGATCTATTTATAAGGCTAACAATTCAATCTTATGCTTTAAAGCTTTCTAGATTCATTTGCTAATCAAATTCTAGCTTAAAAAGCATTCCTTTCTAGATAACAAGCATTTTCCTTTCTAGATTAGAAGCATTCAATTTCTTAGATTAATTGCACTTTTACTTCCATAGCTAGTTGCAAATTCATTCTTAGACTAAATGCACTTCACTTTCATTGCTTAAATCATGTCTTAATTCATATATAATAGCACTTTCTTATGAACTAGATGCATATTTCTCATAGATAATGGCTTTCTTCATTCACTCGCACTATTAAATCCTCCATGTTAGAAATGGTCAGGTTGTTGGCTCTCGTTCTAAGGGTAAACTGCAACAATCACATCTAATTAGGAGGCAACAGGTCGCTTCAATCACATTTGCAGAGCAAACAATTCATGTTTGTCTTTGTGAATTCATCGATTGTGTCAGGACTATGTTGCATTTGTGTTGAATTAAGAGGTCCACATTCAGCATACAACATTTTGGCGCCCACCGTGGGCAGAAAAATCAATTTCTGGCCTCATTTTTAAATCTGTTGACTGTGTTTTTTAGACTCTGTCGTGCGTTCGTACTGCACTGGTACGGATTCTCACGCGAGTTTTTTCTCTAGCCGCACGAAGATTTGCACTAGCCGCGCGAAATTTTGCGTCGAGCCATGCAAATAGTTTCTTTTCTTAGCACTTTCTCACGCAAAGAAACAGTTTTATCGCGCGCTTTGAAGCATTTGCTCGCATGCGTGGAGTACTTTCTCACGTGAACTTTCACTGACAGTCATTTAAAATGCAAAGTTTTTAATCTGTTATTTCTCTGTTCTGACTTGTGTTTCTTCTCTGGTTTTTATGTTTCTAATTTTCTGCTACAGCATAACAGTGGTTTACAGGTTCGCTTCTCAAAGGATAAAATGTTCTAACGGTTTACTTGCAGGGTGATAGTCAAAGACAATATTAAAACATCATGTTTGTTTACTGTTTTTCATTCACATAGTCTAAATAGGGCTTCGTTAAAATTTTGTAAGGATCCCGATAGCAAATTAGGGCAATAGGCTCTTCATTACATGGAAGTGATGCCCATGAATGAATCCAAAACCCAGATGTTGCTAGCATGAAGGATACTTGGGGAAGCGAAGCAAGATAAGTGAATCTTTAGCACTTCTACTAG
>MU226362.1:219174-234603 GCA_018584345.1 Thuja plicata | reverse complement strand
CTCTGAAAGGCCTCATCACAGATGATGACATGAGAATATCTAGGCTTCAAGAGCTTGAGTTACTAGATGAACGTCAGAAGGTGGCATTCGATCATCTCAGAGCATACCAAAAGAGGATATCAAAGAGATATAATAAGAAAGTCAGACCAAGAGACTTCCAAACAGGTGATCTCGTCCTAAGAGAGAATCCTAAAAATCAACAATAGCGGACTCAGAAAGGGAAGTTTGAGGCCAACTGGCTTGGTCCTTATATCATTACTGCAGTATATGGGTCCGGCGCTTATCAGCTCTCCACTACAGAAGGTGAACCACTCAAAGAGCCTATCAATGCTCTTCACCTGAAGAAATTCAACAGTTGAGATATCTTCTACATGCTCATGTACATACTTTATTTCTGAAAAAATCCTAAAAATTGTAAAATGTCCTGAAAAAATGATCATCTTAGTGAAAACCTGGCAAACAAGCACTTTGATGTATCTGTTATCTTGGTGAAAACCTGGCAAACAGGCACCTTGATAATATAAAAAAAAAATGAAAAATTTAAAAAATACAAAAAAATCAAAAATGAAAAAGAACAAAAAAATTGAAAAGCTAAAAAATAAAAAAAAAGTGAAAAAGAGAAAATGTGCCATTGATGAAAACCTGGTAAACAGGCGTCATGGTAGAAAAAATAGAATTTCTACCAAGATGGTGAAAACCTGGTAAACAACCGCCTCTTGTTTCGCTATGCTTTATCTGTCGCAGCATGTCTTGGCTTTCTTAAAGTTTGCTTTTCTGCTTTAGTTTGCTTTCCTGCTTTAGTTTGCTTTCCTGTTTTAGTGTGCGTTTCACTCTCAGCCATTTTCAAGATTTTTCTCGATCTCCCATGGATTGAAACTGGTCATACTCAGGGGCATGTTCCTGGTCTAGGGGGCATTGTCTTATCTTTTGGAGTCCTCCTCTTGCATCGGTCACCAGTGGTTCCCACTGCGTCTGCCTGCCGATGCCTCGTGGCGCTTCGTCTCTTCTTGAGACTCTCTTTTGCATTAGTCACCAATGGTTTCCACTGCATCTTCTTGCTGATGCTTAGATCTCATTATTGATCATTTATGCTTGAGAATCTCTTGCGACAGTCACCAGTGATCCTCACTGAGTCTGCCTACTGCCGCTACATTGCTGAGATTTCTTGCATCGTGCCGCTATCCGTTGTGGCTCTGCTTCGATCCACTCATTACTTGGGGGCACAACTCCCCACTTCGATCGCTCTTTAGTTTACACTTGAGTCAGTAATCTTGTCAATCCTGAAGGACAACTCTCTACTGACACAAACTGGTGTTTTTCAACACCTTAATCAAACAGTGTTTTTCAACACTCTCTTTAGGACACATCTGTGTTTTTCAACACACTTCGGATTTCTCACGACGTAAACATCTCTCGATAGTAATCAAATACAATGCACTCACAAGAACAATGGTTTTTCTCAACACCCTAAACATAGACACACTCGTAAACCTCAAAACATGCTGAGATATGATTGAATCTTTCTTGGTGTGATGTATATTCTTATGAATTTCATTGATATTTTCTTTGTCTACTACTTGTTGGTGTGGTTTCAATGATCCGGAAATGTCAAATAAACAAGGTGTATGTGATAAGAGCTTCTGCATTAAGGTGGAAAATCCTCACATCCCTCGATCTTGTTTATTTGTACGCCAAGGGGAGGTTGGAACTATCTCCTTGACTGTTATTGCTATGCTTGTTTACTTGTGAACTATTACTATATCTAATTGGAAACAATGTTCAGGTTGCCTTGGCTTTTGTGCCTTTGGCGCTTACATTGGTTTCCTATATTCTATCCGATGAAATTCATATTCATATTCTTATGGTCGCAGCGGCACCAGTGAGGATTGTATTGACTCCGATGATCCAAAGCACCCGATGATGATAAATACGATGAGTCCAACAACCAAAGTCCTAGGATTGCATTTAGCTTAGGCTTGCATCTGCATCGTAGGCTTGCATCTACATTTTAGGCTTGCATTTGTAGAATTTTTGATGCTCTCTTCATTTTTCTTCTCATTCTTCAAGGTCCTCATCTTTCATCATGGTTCTTCTCGACTACATGAGTGTCCGATCCTCGTTCTTGATTTTTTGTGCATGTCCTTCTTTGGCTAGTATCTGTTATATATTGCGAAGGCCCTGCATGAGATGATTAGTACCATTGCATTCCATTCATTGCATTTCCATAAATCCATTTGCATACACATATATCCACTTTCCATTTGCATCCATTATAAGCATAACTCAAATCATACATAGCAATTATCCATCTAACATTTACCATAGCATTTTCATACATCAATAAAACACATGCATAAACATTTGCATTCCTAATCCATACATCTAAATAATGTAGGAAATCATCTCATCCACAAATCTAAAACAATATATACACATGTACAATGATGTCAAAAAAATTGAGCTCATATATATATCGATCGGTCTGAATATACAAGGTTGCTACTCGAGCACAATGGGTCAAAATGGTGGTACAAACTACATCAAAACCTAACCACCTGGAGGAGGTGGAGGTGGGGGCATCCCCTGCTACTGTGGCGGTGGTCCCGCTAGAGGTGGTCCTGTTGGAGGTGGTCCCTATGGAACAGCCTAAGCGCCAACATACTCTGAGAATGGAAGAATCTGATCTGCAGCCTCAGGAACTGCAAGAGTATACGCCGCATAGTAATAAGATGCCTGAGTAGCCTCATATCTAATGTCCAACTGTGCCCTAGATAGTGCCTCTCGCAGCTCTCGGACCTCCCGGTCTTGCTCAGATATCTGTGTATCTTGGATGACCACCTAGATATTGAGGTCATCTCACTCTCTGTGTCTGTCTCACCCTCTCCCTCGCTCTGCGGAGAGCCTCCTATAACTGGGTAACCTGGCCGCCTGCCGGAGTGTCAGTAGGAGCTGCATCGGCCATGGCAGTGTCATCACCTTGATCCACAGCTCTATCCTGGCCACCACTAGAGCCAGCACCTGCATCTGATCCCATAGGCCTCACAAGAATAGCAGACTGCTGCGTCTGTGGCCGTACCACTCTATCTGGCTGTTGTGGCTTCTGTCCCTGTGGCTGCTATCCTGCAGGAGGAACCCGCTGTGCCTGCTGCTGTGGCTGCACCACTGGAGGAATCTAGCCTACTAGCAATGTAAACCTCAGAAATGGATGAGCCAGAAGTTGATCTCTATATGCAGGAGTCACACCTGCATCTGTAACTGCTGCCATGTAATCCCACCAAGATGGCGGTATCCGAGCATCTATCATACTGCGCCCCCTATCCAGCTGTCTCTGCCACCCCTTCTTCATCTCATCGACGAATCAGGCATATGTGAAATACTCAAGTAATACATCTTGCAGCCTCCCAAACTGGCGCAACACATGTGTAAGAAGGAATCACTCAATGACCAAGATGGTACACCCTATCAGAGGGCGCGAACAGAACATGTATGACAACTCATGACGAGCATCGTCCCAGACCTCAGTAGCGGCCCATGGTCGCCATATGACTTCAGCCATGTCATCTATCTGCCCTCGCCACTGCTCAGTCTTACCCAGTGCAGGCTGGGTCATCGGACCGGTGTATCTGTAAATATATGGCTCTAGTGGCTGCCGTGTATCTTGAAAAAATGGCCTACACACGGGAAGGTGCTCCCAGGCCCAGATCTTCAATATCACCACTCCCGCTGCCATAGTGCGGGCACCTCTATACACAACCTCATGCATCTCATGATACATCTGAGCAAGTATACACTTGCCCCATCCATATGTCACTACGGGAATAGCTAGCATCTTCTAGAGCATGATGCCCCAGCCACACTTCAAATCATGTTGACCACGATCAGGTACCAAGTGACAACTCAGAAACAATGCCAGAATAACTGCCAATGGATGATCGTGGCCATATGTGCGTATCAAATCCTCCCAAGAGATAGCTCAGCCCAATACCAACTGATCCTAAAATATGGCCCTCAAGGCCTGTGTCCCATCTCTTGGCTGCGTGCAATACTCAATGCGAGCTCCATGGAAAGGTACTCTCAGTATCCGGTAAATGTCCTCCGGTGTCACTGTCATCTCTCCTAGAAGTAAGTGGAAGGTATTCGTCTCCAAATGGAAATGCTCAACTAAGGCCCTGAGTAATCCTTGATTTGCCCGAATATCAGGTACATCATGCAGATATGTCAGCCCTAATCCATCAATATGGGCCTCGTCAGCATCTGATAGTCTCTGCAGCAACTCACTCATGACAGGATGATGGGATTGGAAACCGATATCTGGGAGATCGACCTGCAACACAAAAGAACAAAATGGGATAAGTACCTCAACAATGATGATTTTCAAAGCAAAAGACAACACATGTAGCTACGAAACTACTCAATATGCAATCCAACTGGTCGACTCTGCGATGCAAGAAATTAAATTTTTTCAGTCTTTTTGCCTTTTCTCATGCGAGAAAACTATTTTCTCGCACGAGTAAACTCTCCCGGCAAAGAGTTCGCACGAAGCAGAATCTCTATGTGCACGAGATTCTAGGAATCTCACGCGTCTTTCTCTTAAACTTCGCTCGAGCTGGGGTGAGGGTCCCACGCGCAAAAACCCCAAAGCGCGCGAGGAAACAGTTTTCTCGCGCGAAGGGCGATCAGCCCCGGCGCAAGGAAACTGTTTCCTCGCGCGACATTGGGTAAACACTATTCTAAAATGCTAAAAACATGCTACTAATGATGAAAATAGTAAAATATTTGTAGAAATACAGGATCGTGTTATGAATACTCATAGGTGCGTCATACTCGGCTGGTCGGTTGTGTCATCTGGTGCGCTCAAATCGATGCATATGTACAGGAATGCTCTCAATATCAGCTGGAACTCTCGCCATCTCTAAAAGTCAAAGGTGAATAATGATTTGAAAATGACCCCTTCGGGCCTTATATAGCCTTTGACCTAATTTTTCAAAGTCTTCGTTTTCTGTGAAAATTGCACCCTTGGCTAATCAGACTGTTCTGGATCCATTTTCATGATCGAAATCAAAATCTGACACTCCTAAGTAGCTCAAAATTACATTTTAAAATCATAGGACCGATGTGATCAGATGCTTGTGCAGTCACTCTTCTGATGATGGTTCCTTGTCAGGTTTTTCTCTGGTCATCATTTTCTCAGCTTCTGCAATCTTTTCATCAAAGTCAACTCTCATCCATTCTGGTCAACTATGGTCAAACCTAATCAATAAGACCTCTCGATCGCTCTAAAACAATTATTCTCTCTCTTGATCTATCTTTTCTGTGATTTCTTGCTCTCATCTTTATGATGTGTCTTCTTTCAATTTCACTCCCAAGGGTGCAGGATGATTGCATCATTGAACCTTTTTGCATTATTCTTGAATCAGTCTAAATCTAAAGTCCTCACCGCTAGGGGCATCTCATCACTTGGGGCATATTCAGTTTTTTGTACCAAACGGTCAAAATTGGATATTCCATGATCTTGAATCTCACATCTCATCATCTATCTTGATAGGTATCTGAGTAATCTAACTCGGATCCTCAAGAATCACGCTTCATTCTAGGAGACAATCCTAAATTGATTATCTTTTGAGACAGGTATTGGGGCAATCTAACCCTGGTTCCTGAAGGTTGAGCCTCGATCTAGGGACAGTCTTGTGAAAGATATCAATCTAACCAGTGTTCGGGAAATCTAACCTAAACATTGGGGGATTAAGCTTCGTTCTGGAGAAGATTCTTGAACTCTCACTGGGTATTGGGGAAATCTAACCCTTATTCATGAAAGTTACGCTTCGTTCTGAAGATAACTCTAAAAAAATATTCAAACCATTATCTAGGCAATCTAACCTAGATCTCAGAGGGCTTACCTTCGTATTGGGGAAATCTAACCCCGATTCTAGAGATATTCCTAGATCTTCATCCACTCTCAGTGGACATTGGGGCGATCTAATCCCGATTCCGATCCTCACTTCAGACTATTCTTTGAATCAATGTGGTGCTCGCACATCAATTCAAAGAGGGGAAAAATGTAACACCCCAAAATTGGCACTTAATAATCACTCAATTTTGGTGCATTTTCTTATCTTCGAAGTCCTATTGTACTAGGCAAATTCTTCTCCTATTTGACTTTAATTGACTGAGTTTGAAATGCAGAAAACCCAAATTTGCATAAATCTAACATTACATTTAATTCCTTATTTTCAAATGATTATTAGCTAAAATACCTATGATTAATTGATTTAATCCTAAATTCCTAAGTGCTTTTAATTAAATCAATTCCACCCCCTTTGGCTAATATACATAAAATGAATTGAAAGGTTATTTAATTATTGAATGAATTATCCTCAAAAAGGGAATTCCATAATTCCATGTGAAAGGACACTTATGTGTCAATAATTCAATCTTTTATTTAAATAATCTTTGCTTATTTGTCTCAATTGGAGAATGAAGAGATGACTATTTCTTTTCAAGAAACTCTTCATCCTCTTTCCCTTGTTTTCTATAAATTGGACCTCTTTTTCTTCATTAGAAATGACTTTTGTTTTGAGCATCATTACTATAGGCAAATTTAGCTTTGATTTCATGCTTTTAGCTTACTTTGTTGCATAATTAGTATAATTTCATTGGAATTGAACATTGTTTAGCTTTCATTTATGATCTATTTATAAGGCTAACAATTCAATCTTATGCTTTAAAGCTTTCTAGATTCATTTGCTAATCAAATTCTAGCTTAAAAAGCATTCTTTTCTAGATTACAAGCATTTTCCTTTCTAGATTAGAAGCATTCAATTTCTTAGATTAATTGCACTTTTACTTCCATAGCTAGTTGCAAATTCATTCTTAGACTAAATGCACTTCACTTTCATAGCTTAAATCATGTCGTAGTTCATAGATAATAGCACTTTCTCATGAACTAGATGCATATTTCTCATAGATAATGGCTTTCTTCATTCACTCACACTATTAAATCCTCCATGTTAGCAATGGTCAGGTTGTTGGCTCTCATTGTGAGGGTAAACGGCAACAATCACATCTAATTAGGAGGCAACAGGTCACTTCAATCGCATTTGCAGAGAAAATAATTCATGTTTGTCTTTGTGAATTCATCGATTGTGTAAGGACTATGTTGTGTTTGTGTTGAATTTAGAGGTCCACATTCAGCATACAACAAGTTGGAGCTCTCGCCATCGCTAAAGTCAAAGGTGAATAATGATTTGAAAATGACCCCTCTAGGCCTTATATAGCCTTTGACCTAATTTTTCAAAGTGCTCCATTTTTTGTAAAAAATGCACCCTTGGCTAAATGGATCGTTCTGAATCCATTTTCGTGATTGAAATCGAAATCTGACACTCCTAAGCAGCTCAAAATTGCATTTTAAAATTTTGGGACCGACGCGATCAGATGCTTGTGCATTCAATTTTTTGACGTGGTTTTCTTGTCAAAATTATCTCTCGTTATCATTTTCTCAGATTCTGCAATCTTTTCATCAAAGTCAACTCTAGTTAATTCTGCTCAAACTTGGTCAACTTTGGTCAAACCTTGTCAATAGGACTTCCTGATCACTCCAAATCGATTATGTCTTCTCTTGATCTATCTCTGAATTTCTTTGGATCTTCGATCTTATTTCTATCTATGATTTCTCACTCTCATCATTATGATGTGTCATCTTTCGATTTTGCTCCTGAGGGGGCAGGATGATTGCATTATTAAATCTTTCACATTATTGTCGAATTAGTCTGATCTGAATCAAAAGTCCCCATTGCTAGGGGCATCTCATCACTTGGGGCATATTTAGTTTTTCGTACCTTATGGTCAAAATTGGATATTCCATGATCTTGAATCTCTATGGGCATCTTGATGTCTCACATCTTGTCATCTATCTTTCTAGGTATCTAAGAAATCTAACTTGGATCCTCAAGGATCAAGCTTCATTCTGGAGAGGATTCTTGAAATCTCATTGGGTATTGGGGCAATCTAACCCTAATTCCTAAAATTTATGCTTCATTTTGAAGATGGCTCTCAAAAGTGTTAATGGGGTTTTGCTGACCGGGTCTGCCAACAGTCATAAGTTGTCACTGGGTACCGGGGATACCGGCCAAATCCGCCTGCAAAGGTTATCCGAGGAAGTTAAATTCCCCAGGCCTCCAAGCACCTAGGTGTCAGGTCACAACGGTGCGGGGCTCGGTTGGGAGAAGTGACTATTTTCGAGGGGGATAGTTGGTTTCTTCAACTCATTCCCTCCGGAGATTCAGTAAGGTAAGGTTTCCCCTAGCATTCTACACTTAGCAAATAAAATGGAAAAGATCCTGCAGGGTTAGAAACACTTCATCTAACTATAGTCATGTTTAGACATCCCAAACATCAATAATACTCTGACATACTACACTAAATACCGAAGAAATACATAACTATCAGCTAGCATTTTATCAGTAGCGGGAGTAAAGAGGTCGTTGATCTATTTTAACATATCAGAGTAAAAGACATAAAGAGCATAAAACATGAAATACCATTAACTCAGAAGCAGGAATGCCAACAACATCATTGCAAAGAATTCTTCCTTCTTTATTAATGTCTCTTCCAGCAAGCACTGGTGCGTGATACAATGGTGGCTCCAGGGGAGTGTCTAACTATTGAAAATAGAATAATGGAGCATTGAGCTCTACGAACAGAATGAAAATCACTTTTATATTACTGTGGACAACAAAATCATCAATTTTTCTGACCCTTGGAAATGGGCCGGTCTGGCTATTTATACAATTCTCTTCTAACCCTAACCCTATTTCAAATCATGTTTCAATAAAATACAATATCTGCGGGCCGGTACTACTTGCGCCACCCTACAAAGGACCTTGAGGCGGAATAGGTCTGCCATGTCAGAAGAATGAGACAAGAATATGCAGTGAAAGAATTGGTCTCAAGAAGAGAGCCAGGGAGGAGAAGGAAGAAAGTAGGTCCCCCAGCGATCGAGGCTACATGCCTCATAAATGGGAAATGCGGTGCCCTGTCTCAAATGTGCTAGGTGTACCTCTGAGTGGTGCCTCAAAAAGACCATCCTGTCAAAAAACCAATTGTTGATTTGACGCCCACTTGATGTGGCTAACCACCTTCTGACAGCCTTTATTAACCACTTCTAAAAGTGACCGGTCGGCCTCAGGGACCGGGACACGGATCACTTGAAAGAATACAAAATTTTGGATCTGAGATTTCGGGATCTGGGAACTTACATTCCCAAAAGAATAAAGAATACCTAATGCTGGAGTTTTCCCCGGCCTCCAGAGAAAGCTCAAGGTTGCTTATTATCATTGAAAGCCTGGAGGAGGCGGGAAATGCCATCCTCATCTACATCTTTTAGGCTGGCCCTTCGGTACTTGGCTACTTCAATTTGTTCCCCCAGGTCTGGAACATTCTCTTTAAACTCGTCGGCCATTCTTGTCACGTCATGACCACTAAGTATCATGCGAGTTAACTTTTCCATCTGGGCCCCATCTATCCCCTCAGGGGATTGATACCGGGACTTCATTATTTCATCAAAACTCCCCAACACTGAATCTTCGGGGGTACATGTATCTGTGCTGAGGGGGTCAGCCCTGGAAGTCTTTATTAAAAAAGACTTGTATAAATTGAAAGAATATTTCACAGTGTTTACCTTATCCTGTAGAGACCCTACCAGTTGCTTGATTACTTCCAATGTGAGGTCAAGTCTGGAGTGATGGGTTCTCACAAAATCAAATGATTCATCCCCTAGAATTATGGATTTAGAAATCATATCCTCTCCCGGGGTAAGGAGTTCCTAAAGATCCACCTTCCATGCTTGATAATTCTCGGTATCACCCTCCCACAGGTCAATAAGAGTCTCCACCTGGTGTATAACATGTCAGACCGTATATAAGTCTAGGAGAGTGGATACTAGGAAACGCCGGGTGTTTCCTATCTGCAGGGTGAACCACTCATCCACTGCCTGGGATTTCTTCTTCATTACTTGCAGGGAGTCTATGTCACTCTGTGGTAGATCTTCAAAGGTGGAGGCCTCCGGAGGAGTGACATTGATAGGTCGAGCTAGCTCAGTGAGCAACCCCATAAGGTTTGTATTTTTCACCTTTTTTGCTTTGAGCCTCAAGGCTTCTTTCTCATAACGGGCTTCCACTGCCCTAGCTGCCTCCTTCAGCAAGTCCACCTCGCCCTGCTTTCCCCTTTTTCCCAGTGAGACCTCTGCAATGTTGTAATCTCCAGGTTCTGCGGTTGCTTCATCGGCGCCTGGGGGAGGTGTTGCCACAACAACAACTGTTTCTCCACCTGGCCCAGCTCGAAGGGTATGAACTGTCTGGGCTTTCTTAGCCTTTGGCAGGGCCTGGACCTTGGCCATCATTTCGGCCAGGGAGAGAGGAGTCATGGGAGTGGACTGAGCTTTTCTTTTCCTGCTCTCTATCAGCCACTAAGGTGGTAGGGGTGGCCTTCCTGCCAGAATTTGTTCCCTTGATTCTTCCCCGGTGTCCTGCGGCTGTTTCTCCTCAGTGGCATGGATCTCATCCGTCCCCTCCCCTGCATCCGCTTCTTCAGCAACATTTTCTTCCTCAACTTCCACCTCCTCATCCTTGTCCTCTGTCTCGATTGCTCTGTCTAGACTTTGGTAGGCTTCCTTGGGGATTTCCTCTTCATACTTCTCTTCTTCTACTGTCAGGGCTTCTTCCTCTATTGGCACCTCTTTTGGCAGTAGGGGAGGTGTTGGGCCAAGATTTAGAGTTTGGGCTGCAGTAATCACCTGCCCAAAGGTTGCCCCTGGGAGTGGCCCTTGGAACGTGGCGGATGGGGTTACGGTTATTATCGAAGGTCTGGTTCCCCCAGCGAATGCCATTTGTTCACCTTGCCCTTGTTGGTCCACCCCTAGACCCTACATTGCTTGAGCCCCGGAGGCAATCTCTACCTCTGGCTCCTTTTCTTCTACCTTCTTTTCTTGTTCCTGTGCAGGCTCTTGTTCAGGAGGCCCTTTCTCTGCAGCTTCTGGTTCTGCCTCTGGGACTTCTGTCCCTGCTTGTCTATTGTCCCCCTGCAAGTTTCTGAACTCATCGGTTGCAAATACATCATCAAATTCCTCTTGTGCAGGGGGACTGGCCAGGACTTCTGCAGGCTCTGTTTCCTTCTTCGGCTCTGGGGAATTGGAAGAGAGGATTTCCACTTGTTGGGCTTGGGAAGTTCCCAACCCCGTTTCTGCCTTAGGATTTTTGTTGAGTTTCTTCTTTCTCCGAGTAACCAAAGGTTGTCCCACATCTCTTATTGCTACAACCTCTATGGGATCCACCCCCATTGCCTTTACCATTAAGGCTACCAGTGACGGGGAGGAAGAGGGACGAATTGGCCCGGCCATGAGCGGTGGAGTGGCTAGCCGTGTTATTAATTTCTCCCTCATCTGCTAGGAGGCTGCCACTGATTGTTTTATTTTCTTTTTATGGGGAATTCTTGCACTGGAGGGGTAGTATCTATCTCTTTTCCTTTATCTATTCTTTGCGAAGAAGTCCCGGCCCCTGGAGTCAATTTTGGTACCGGCTGCGGAGTTAATTTTGGTGCCAGCTGGGATGCTCGGCGGGTACTTCCAGAGCACAACTTCTTAAAATAGGTGTGACTTCTCTTGACCACCTCTCAAGTGAATTCATCAATTGCGGGCCCCTCTTGGGTGTCCCAGTTTACTGGTGGAAGAGCCTTTGTATCGATCTCCTTTGCCTTGTACTGGGGATCGATAGTGGGGGCAGCATTTGAGAAGTCTGTCGGGAACCTCCAGAGCTTCAACTTTTGCATCATGTCGGCCATCATTCTGACATAGTGCCTGCTCTGCACCTCCACATTGTCCTAGAAATCTGCCTAGAAATTCTCCATATGGATGTGATGGGGCTCTGAAGCCCGGGGCAGTGTCGTTGCAATTCTTCCATGCGGATCAAAATTTTTCCGCACTAAGTAAAATTCTCCCAAGTTGCATCTTTTCAATTCATTGTCCGCCTCCTTTGTGGCAGCCAGACTACATGTGTAGTTCCCACAGGTGATTGGGAATGGAATGTTGGGTATCTTTTTCGAGGCAAAGAGGGTATGCCCCTCCATCATTTGCCTACAGTATTCCAAAAGCATGA
This sequence comes from Thuja plicata, assembly GCA_018584345.1. NCBI lineage: Eukaryota > Viridiplantae > Streptophyta > Pinopsida > Cupressales > Cupressaceae > Thuja > Thuja plicata. Next base: position 222,457 of record MU226362.1, on the reverse strand, counting down.
TCTTGTCCCCGCAGTGTTTGGGCAACAAGTAGGGTTTCCCAGAGAAGTTGGTGACCCTAATGCAGGTGTGCTATTGGAACTGGATGTAATAATGTCCATAACTATGGACCAAATTCATCGCCTCTGAGGATAGGTGGTATCCAGCGTCCCGGGTGGGTGTAAGAAGATGATAATAAATGAATGCATCGTTTACCCAGCAAAAATTGGGGAAGCTGGCCTCCCATTGAACTTGTGGGAAATGGTCCCACGGTGCCTTTTGTCCTGGGCCAATCCTGAGGATGTCGTCTATGAATAATCCATGGGCGTGGGGCCTCTGCTGTGCCAGGGCCTAGAAAACATAGGAAGACATGTAGAATTTCTTCTTCCTATTCAGTTGGAGGAACTGGGAGTCGACATGGTCAGAGATTATTGTTTCCCAGTCGAAGTATCCTCCCTTGGTGGAGATGCCGAGGAGGAAGTAATAAATCCATTTAGAAAACTCTTGGGCAGAGGGCTACCCAAAGACCCAGGCCAATGCTATCATCCCCATCTGAATGGTCTCTTTGAACTCATAGCGGGGAATTTCTCTATTCATCCTCTTAGGGTCCCTCTTTGGAACCTTGAGCCAGTGGATATTCATATAAACCTAGGTGGCATCCTCCAGCTGTGTGAATTGGGCCAAGGCATCAGTCCTTGTGACCACTGAGGCCTTGGCGAATTGGGGGATTCCCAGACTTTCCTAGAATGTGACTGGGTTGAGGGATACCAGAGGAGTAGGGTATCTAGTTGGTTCTACGGCCATGAGCATAACAGCCCAAACAAAAGAGTTGTAGTTGGTGGCCAATGTCAAGATAAGCTCCAGATATCGCACAGAGCATGGGAAACAAGCTACTTTGAGGATTCCGGAGTTCCCAAGATTGATTTCTAGTTGATCTTCAGCCTGTCGTTGGATGTGCATTATTTTTACCAAGGCCTACATTTCTGACCATGTACTAACGCTGGTGTCGGTAATAAGTTTGACCTTGGACTCGATCTTTGAGCCCATGATGACATTGTCTTGCACAAATTTCATAGTCAGGGGTATCTTCTCTAGGGCCTTCTCCATCTTGGATTTTACTACCACCCTAGTGGCTATCGTGGAAGGTAGCTCTGGACTTCCGGGTGGAGAGGATGCAGATGCTTCAGACATGCTTGGGAAATGAACTCTGGGAATCTGTGAGACAAAGCGACTGTCAGAACGTATTAATCAAAATAAATATTTTGGGGTCCGGAGATCTTACCACTGTGATGCTTTCTTTTCCTGAAAAGTTAGTTTCATTCAAAAATAGCCAAAAAAAATGCATCGCATAAACTTAAGATTTTTATTAAACATCGAGGTCTAGAGATTTTATCACACTTGGTAGAGACACGGGATAGATGGTGGTAGGAGACCCGGAGCCTAGAAAAGTAACCATTGGTGAGGACGTGTAAAAAGGCAAGTCATCAAGCCCACGTGGGCGCCACGTGCATAGGTATTAAATGAAAGTTATGGCGATGACGGTGGAGCCAGCTGTCTGAACACGTGAAAAGTGAAGGCCACTTGGCTGAAATTAATTGTGCACATGGGACATAAATGAGGGTCTGACTAGTTTTATGGAAGAGAGAAAATCGCCTGTTTGAAACCAGCCAAGAGCCAAGTTTCAAACAGGTGGTTTTCTTCACTGAAACGAGTTCATGGGTGGAAAACCAGCAACACAGGCGACTTGACCAGCTTGTCAAGCCACCCGAAAGGATGTACACGAGGGCCGAGGAATATGTACATGGGAAAGGGGGATATATACACCAAATATATGCAAATATACACACATATACATACATATACATCGCGAAATGATGTCCGCAAGAAACCAGGCAAGGCAAAGATTATAAACAACTATCTACACACTCTACAAACCAACCACTTATGTGCAGAGGGCGGACAACCATCTGGCAGAGCTGACCCACCAACGGGCGGCAAAACCAAAAAATAGAAAATAGACAAAACAAAGATGGCAAATGAAAGTAAGACAAAATAAACACCAAACAAACCAGAAGAAAACAAAAGGCGGGAATAGAAACACCAACTTGAGAATGCCGAAGGGTGGAGGAAAGGAAGAAGTTAACACAGGAGCTCTGCAACGGCTAAGCTCTGCAACGGCTACAGTTCGTCAAACAATCACAACTGCCACAACGAAGAACTCACAATCGCCTTAAAATGATTGGAAGTGTTAAGTACTGATTATCACTAACTCTCTCTGCAAATTTCTCTATTAATCTCTTTGAAATCACTCTGTTAATCGCTCTGAGTGCTCAAAAGTTTTAATCGCGGTAAATGTGAAAGTGACAGATAATTCCTATTTATACCCGTGGTAAAGAGGGTAATCCTCATACTTCCGGCAATCTCTGGACAAGCAAACCTCTGGACCCCGGGCTCAGGGATTCCCCGTGATGATACCCTTTCAGACATCGTGGCGAAGGATCCCAGAGTCCGGAGTCCGGCTCCCAACAAAGAATGACCTCCAGGACAGGAGTCTCGGAGACGAAAACCAAACAAACAAAACACAACAACGGGGAAGAAAACCCCGGAGAAAGAAACAAAAGGGAGAAAGACAAGGCAAGATCAGCAAGCAAAAACAAACAAAAAAAGAAAAATAAAGGGGGACCCAACATTTTGCACACAAAATGTAGGGACGGGGATGCAGGGCATAACAAAAATCTCTTTAGACTGTTATCTAGGCAACCTAACCTGGATCTTGGAGGACTAACCTTTGTATTTGGGCAATCTAACCCTAATTCTAGAGACAGTCCTAGATCTTCATAAGCTATCAGCGGACATTGGGGCAATCTAACCCTGATTATGATCTTCTCTCAGTTTATTCTGCTTCTCGATCTGATTAGTGTCTTGGCAACCTAACCTAGAGTTCCAAAATCTTCATCTTCATATCAGACTATTCTTTGAATCAATGCGCTTCTCGCACATCAATTCAAAGAGGGGAAAAATATAACACCCCAAAATTGGCACCTAATAATCCTAATCAATTTTTGTGTGCTCCTTCAATTTCTCATCATCGAAGTCCTATTGTACTAGGCAAATTCTCCTCCTAATTGACTTTAATTGACTTAGTCTCAAATGTAGAGAACCTAAAATTTGCATAAATCTGACACTATATTTAATTCCTAAATTATCAAGGTTTATTAGCTAAAAATCCTTATGATTAATTAATTTAATTCTAAAGTCCTAAGTGCTTTTAAATTAAATTAATTCCACCCCCTTTAGCTAATATAC
>MU226362.1:207680-219124 GCA_018584345.1 Thuja plicata | reverse complement strand
AATTAATTCCACCCCCTTTAGCTAATATACATCAAAAGGAATTGAATAGTTATTTAATTGATTGAATGGATTATCCTCAAAAAGAATTCCATAATTCTATATGAAAGATCACTCATGTGGCAATAATACACTCTTTTAATTAAATAATTCTTGCATTTTTGTCTCAAATGAAAGTGAAGAGACAACCATTTCTTTTCAAGAAACTCTTCACTCTCTTTCCATTGTTTTCTATATATTGGACCTCATTTTCTTTATTTGAGAGGATGAATTGGAGAGCATCAAAATTATAGTTAGATTTGTATTGATTTTCATGCTTTTAAGCTTTATTTTTCATAATTAGATTAATTTCATTTGGATTAAGCAACATGTTGATTCTTAATGTAATTCATTTACACATTTAGTAGCTTAATTACATTATCTTTCAAGCTTTCTAGATTAATAGCATTTCAATTCTAGATTAATAGCATTTCAATTCTAGTTTAAAAGCAATTCATTTTTAGATTAATTGCATTTCCTTTCATAGATTAATGAAAATTTTCTTACCTCTCATGCTTTAGAAATCCTCCATGTTAGCAATGGTCAAGGTTGTTGGCTCTCATTCTGAGATTAAATTCGACATCCCCAACTAATTAGGAGGCAACAAGTCGCTTCAATCGAATTTGCAAGATGAACAATTCATGTTTGTCTTTGTGAATTGAACGATTGAGTAAGGACTATGTTGAGTTTGTACCTAATCTAGAGTTCACATTCAAGCACACAACAATAACTACTCCTTTGAATTCACATACTCCAACATCACATGCTTGTCTTGAACTTGTTCTCTCAAGCAATGATACTTGACATAAATGTGCTTGGTCTTAGAATGCATCACCAGATTCTTTGATATATATTGATAGCACTAGTATTATCACAAAAAATAGTAACTGGGTTGGTAATCTCCTCTTTCATACATTCAATTAGTTATTTGATCCATACAATGTTTGCACAATTCATAGCTGTAGCAACATATTCAACCTCGGTAGTAGACTATGATATACAACTCTATTTCTTACTAATCCATGTCACTAATCTTTCTCCTAAAAAGAAAGCTCCTCCACTTCTACTTTTTCTATCATCAATGTTTCCAGCCCAATTAGCATCAGTGTATACCTTCAACTCAAAATATCCTCCTTTCTTGTATAGTAGACTGAAGCCTTCAGCTCCTTTCAGATATCCAAATATTCTTTTGACTATAGACATGTGTGATTCCTTTGGATTGGCAAAATATATTGCAACAATACCAACTGCATGAGCAATAGCAGGTCTACTATGTACAACATATTTTAACTTACCAATTATTGATTAGTAGAGTGTTTCACTCATCTTCTTTTGATAACTTGCAACCAGTAACCATCGGTGTTCCAACCGATCTTGAGTCTTCCATACCAAAAGTATTTAGGATCTCCTTGATATAATTTGATTGTGTTATGTAGATCCCATCCTTGACTTGTTGAATCTATAGCCCAAGAAAGAATTTTATCTCTCCTATCATGGACATCTCAAATTCCTTTCTCATCTCTTCAACAAAAGATCTGCATAATGTGTTATTTCCTCAAAAAATAATATTATCAATAAATATTTCAGCAATTAAAATCTTATTATTACTATCACATTTTAGATAACATTATTGTTGTCACTTGTTCTTTGAATTCCAATCTTGATTAGATATGAATGTATCCTTTCATACCATGTTCAAGATGCTTGTTTCAAACCATATAGTGCCTTGTGCAGTTTACATATCATGTCCTTGTTAGTATTCTCAACAAAACCTTCAGGTTGTTCTATATAGACTTCTTCAAGAATACCTTAGGAAATACAGAATTGACATCTATTTGGTAAACTTTAAATTATTTGTAAGCTGCATATGCTGGTAGAATTCTAACTCCTAATCTAGCAACAGGTGCAAAACTATCACCATAATCAATACCTTCTTCTTGTGCATACCCGTTGCAAACTAGTCTTGCTTTGTTTCTGATTACATCTCCATGTTCTTTCACTTTATTTCTAAAAATCCACTTTGTACCAATAACACTTTTTATCATTAGGTCTTGGTACTAAAGTCCATGTGTTTTTCTTTTCAATCTGATCTATCTCTTCTTTCATAGCTTTAACACGGTCTTCATTCTCCAATGCATCTTTTACTCTTCTTGGCTCTAATTCATAAATTAAGCAGGTATTATCTCTTACCTTTCTTGTTATAATTCCATCATTCTTGTCTCCAATAATCTTACTCGGTGAGTGGTGTCTTCTCACATACTTAGCTAGAACAGGCTTGGTAGGTGGCGGTTCTTCATTTTCATCATTCGGTGGTAGTTCTCTCTATTCAGCTTCCTCCTTGGTTTGTTCTTTGGTAAGGTGTTAGGAATATCAAGTTAAACATATATAAATCTTTGGTATTCTCAGGTTCCTTCTTTCTATCCTCATCATTTTTCTCTGCATATTCATCAATCCTTACATTTGCACTTTCTACAATTTTGTTAGTAGAAGTTTGTTCAAACATTTTTAAGCTTTTCTCTTTGTAGAATATCCTAAGAATATTCCTTCATTTCCTTTAGAATAAAACTTTTGATCTCTTGCATCTTTTAGAATATAAAACCTACTTCCAAATACTTTGAAATAACTTACATTTGGTTTATGATCATACCAAATCTCATGTGGAGTCTTGTTTGTACCTTTCTTCATTTTTACTCAGTTTAGTGTATAAACTACAGTATTGACTACTTCTCTCAAAAATGTTTGAGAAATACCATTCTCAATCATCAGTGTTCTTGCATAATCATAAATGGATCTGTTTCTCCTTTCCGCTATACCATTATGTTGTGGTGTCATTGGTGTAGACATTTGTCTCTTTATTCCATGTTCATTGCAGAAAAGTGTAAACTCATCAGATGTAAACTCTCCTCCTCTATCAGATCTTAAACACGTTAATTGTCTTCCAATCTCTTTCTCAACTCTTTCCTTATACCACTTAAACATTTGAAAAGCATCAGATTTTTCTTTCAAAAACATGATAGACATCATTCTTAAATAATCATCAACAAATAAAATGAAATATCTATCACCGTAGTAACTTTTTGTTCTCAACAGTCCACATAGGTTAGTGTGCACTAATTCCAAAATACCTTGTGTAGTGTAAAATCTTCTTATAAAACTTGAGTTTTTCATCTTACCAACTTGACATCCTTTGTACATGACATTTTCAGGTTTATTCAATCTTGGTAGACCTCTAACTTTATTCTTTTTTCTTACTTTAATTAAGTTGTCAAAATTCACATGACATAACCTCTTGTACCATAACCATATATCCTCAACTTTAGCATATAGACAACTCTTAGTAGATGTATCAAGGTAAAATAAGTTACCTTTAGATTGTTCTCCAATGGCAATCAGACTTTCTTTTTGATCAAATACTTTTACCTTTCCATTCTAAAATTCTAGTCGGTGTCTTGTATTATTTAGTTGTACCACACTCAACAGATTATACTTTAGTCCTTCAACCCAATGGACATCATAAAACATTGTATTATTTAGAAGAATTATAAAACCTTTACCTTTCACAGGATATGGGGCATCATTACCAAATCTAACATACCCTCCATCATGTTCTTCCATAGTAATGAACTTAGGTGTGTCACTAGTCATATGGTGTGAACAACCACTATCTATAATCTAGGTATCATTCTTTCTTACATGTGAGATTAGGGATTTTTCTTCTTCATGTATTTATTCATTAGAATTATCCTTGATAGAAACATAAACCACTTCTTCTCTGTCATCATCATCTTTATCATCATTGGTTAGTCCTTCATTAGCAATATGGCATGACTTCTTACCCTTGTTATTGAAATCTCAGAATCTCCTGAATCTGTTTTCTCTTTTGTTATCATCTTGTTTGTCTTTCTTCTCATCATTGTCATTGTCAAGGCATCTAGTAGCAATGTGACCAATCTTGTTACATTTAAAAAATTTCAAAGGTAGCTTACATTGGTACTTTCCTTTTCTTCTCTATAGTCTTCTAGCTAGTAGAGCTTCAAAATCTTTCTCATTTCTTTCATCTTCAGCATATAGTTCATCTAACTCACTCTTGCAGCTGTAAAAACTTTCACTAGCACTAGTTTCATAACCATCACTTGGTCTAGACTCTCTATAACTTCCAATATTAAAAGATGATTTAAATACAGACTCAATCCTACCAGTGGTAAGTAAACTATTATAAAATTCATTTAGCTCAAAATCAATCAACTTACCAATATTAGCATCAAGTGAAACAATCATCTGAGGAATGGATCTCAGTTCTTGTATTGTAGATACTCAGATGGCATACATAGGTAACAATATCCTCAATAATTTACTTGTTAAATATTCTTCTTAAATATGTCCTCCAACACCTCTTATAGCATTCACAATTTCCTTCAGTCTTGCACTATATGGTGTAATAGTTTTACCTTCTTTCATTCTCATAGAATCAAATTTGCCTCTCAAACTTTCATCTTTTTCCCTCTGAACATGCTGATCTCCACCATGTACCAATGCAATCTTATCCCACATATGTTTTGTTGTATCACATCCTTTAAGTTCATTGAACTCCAGGTCGGTGAGAGAAGATGATATCTCAATCATAACTTGTGTGTGATATTGTCTTTCTCTTATTTTCTCAAGTGTCATAGGTCCAAATGGTGGTGGTGAATACTCATTGGCAAGATAGTATAATGCATACTCTTCAATCCTAGATAAGTGCAGCCTCATTCTATTTTTCCATGTAGAGAAGTTATCCTTAATCTACTTTGGTGCCTCCACGCTTCTTACAGTTAAAACAATATCCATTGAATTTAGGTTTAGCATTTGACTTAATGTACTTTCTTTGGCATATGTTTTTTTTGTGACCTGGTTTCCCACACTGATAACATGTAGGTTTTCTATTTTTCATCTTAGCATTTCTAAGTTCTCCACTCTTTGATGATTCTCCTTCTTCTATTGAAGACTAGTACTTGGTATGTCCAAGTCTAGATGTGTCACTATTTATTCTTGGTGATCTCATAAGTTCCTCAAAGTATCTCACTACTTCATTCAGTTTGTTTATCCTCTCAATGAGTTCTCTTTCATATCTCAACTCATTTTTCAATTGATTGTTCTCATATCTCATATATGTGATTTCAATTTATTTTATGTTTATCTCTTGATTTGCAAATAATAGTTGGTTGACCATGTCCAACTGACTGTTTGTGAGCTTCTGCACATCACTAGTCCTTTCATCAAGTCTGGTAGCCATCTATCTCTTGTATTGTTCTATCATTTTCTTATCCTCAGCTTTCTTCTTCTGATCAATCAACTCACATAGTGTTATTGATTGAGTTTGTTGTTCTATCTTCAAAATTTTTAATCGTTCTTTCAATGTATTATTCTTCTCCAATAGATCTACAATAATTGCATTAATTTATTTTTAAGTGTCATTGTTAAATAGACCTTCAGTGTCTTCTTCCTTATATTGAGTATCTTTCCTCTGAGTTCCCAAATACTTCCTAGCTTTTAAGGGTTTCCCTAATTCTTCTCTAGCTATCTCAAGCTACTGCAGTGCTAGCTGAATACCAATCTTCTGATTTTCAATGAACTTTCCCAACTTATAAGCCTCCATTTCCAAGATCTTAACTCTCAAGTGGTTAGACTTATTTTAAGAGAACAATGCTATGATATCAATTATTGGAAGTCTAATATGGGAAATCAGTAATGGAGAGGGGGGTGAATCAGATCTATAAAAATTCTACAAATTCTTAACTAACTGATTCAACCATGTATTCATAAATATAAACTAAAATTTTATAAAGATCTAACATCTAATCATGAATACATAACACAAATATTTTGGTATCCCATAAACCCTTGAAGTTAAAACTGGGGTGGGGATGACACCCACAAATCTTCACTACTTCTATAATAAAGTATGCATGTTAGGGATACAAAGTTTGATCACTTCTGATGATCTACCCTATGAGGGGTCTTCCATTGTAATATATTTTAGACTTATAAAATCTACCTTGTTAAAGGATTTAAACTTACAATAAAGTAAGCACTCGGTCAAGATATTTACAAAGGCCTGTTAGGACTGCTCTATTAAGATATTTACCCTGATTCACTTGCTAGAATGTATCAATGCCTGATCCTTCAGTTTTCACTATAAATGCTGATAATGAATCTCCTCTTTCCAACTCTTAACTGATCTCTCAATCTGATGTATCTATGTTCTTCTCTTCACTGCTATGTCGGTCACTCTTTCTGGTCAATGCTTCAAATATGCAAAGTATGCATTTACTTATGATCTCTGCTCTTCACTTCCACATCCAAACATACATGCTTACACACCTCTACACACATATATTAGGGTTTGAAGCATCTCATAAATATATCATCTAGATCAACGATCTAGATCTATAATCTTTTGTCGCTTAGGCATCCCTAATTTTGATTGGTTGTGTGGCTTACATAGGGATCCATGATCATAAAATAGCGCATAATTAATGCATTAAATTTCTATATATGATCATGAAATTCTCCATAGAAGTCAACCAAAATATTTTACCTTGGTGTTTGTGCCATTCCAAACACATATACAAACTCTATTTTACTTGGCATAACCAAACACTAGTGCTCGGTCAATACTGTGTCTCTTGACATAACTATAAGTTGTTGCTCGACATCCATTGAGTACTCGGCGACCTCTAACTTTCTTGACAGTAACTACTGCTCAGTCTCAGCCTTAGTGAGATGGCTTAGTCACAGTGTTGACTAACCAACCTGCCTTGAATATGACTAAGTGTGGGACACTAATAGACAATAAAAGTTAGAGATCAACAAATTCTAGTTAGAACTCCTGCATTCTTGTCACCAATAATGTGATCAGCAGAGTGATCCAATTTCACATACCTTGGCAACACTGGTTCCGATCTAGGAGCCTCTTTTTCCACTTGAACTGGTTCCTCCTCATTGACTTGTCTCTCCCAATTTCTAGCATCTTTCTCCACCAATTGTACATATACAAACCCATGATAGTCTTTGGGTACTTCTTGCTAGATTCGTCATTTTTCTTAGAAAATTCATCTACTCTTACACTAGCACTTTCCACTATATTATTTTTTCTCTTATTCAAGAACTTGTAAGATTTTCTCTTTGTGGAATATCCTAAGAATATCCCCTCTTCAATTCTTGGGTCAAACTTGCATGTATTTTCATCTCTCTTTATGTAGCATCTACTCCCAAAATATTTGAAATAACTTACACATGGTGATCGACCATGCCACAACTCATAGGGAGTTTTGTTTGTACCTTTTTAAATTGATCTCTATTCAACCTGTATAATATAGTGCTCACCACTTCTCTCCAAAATGTCTGAGCAACACCCTTCTAAATCATTAATGTCCTAGCACAATCAATGATAGACCTATTTCTTCTTTCAGCAATACCATTCTATTGAGGTGTTCTAGGAGTTGACATTTGCCATTGAATTACCTATTCTTCACAATATGTAGTAAATTCATGTGAAGTAAACTCACCTCCTCTGTCAAATCTAAGGCATTCTAGGGTCTTACCGGTCTCCTTCTCCACTCTAGCTTTATGGATCTTAAACATGTGAAAAGCTTTAGATTTTTCCTTTAAAAATATAGCCCACATCATTCTAGAATAGTCATCAAAAAACAACATGAAATATCTATCACCTTAGTAACTCTAAGTTCTCATTGGACCACACATATCACTATCTTCATCTTACTTACTTTGACCAAGTTATCAAAATTTACATGACAAAACCTCTTATGCCACAACCAACAATCTTCTACCTTAGCAATCAGATAACTTGCAATATTAGAATTTAGATGGAACAAGTTACCTTTAGTTTGTTCATTGATAGCAATCAATTCTCCTAATTTCTTAATAATCCTACATATAGCTCCATTGAACTCCAGTCTATATCCTTTGTTATTCAACTAAGAAAATATTAATAGGTTTTATTTAAGTCCAACAACCAAGTAAATATCATCACAATTTGTTTTATCATTCAAAACAATAGATCCTTTACTTTTTACCAAACAACGATCATCATTCCCAAATCTGATTAAACCTCCATCAAATTCATCCATCTTGATGAATTTTCTTCTATCAACGGTCATATGATGAGTGGACCAACTGTCAATAATCCACTCACCACTATGATTCATGTTAGAAAATAAAGCTTTCTCACCTTCTTCCGAGGGTTCTTCCTTTACTGCAACAAACACAATTTCTTCTTCATCTCTTCGAACAGATTCCTTATCAGTGACACCTTCCTCAGCTAGGTAGCATACTTTCTTGTTCTTCTCTTTGAATATTCTTGGCTTCTCCTTCCTATCATTCTTAGGACATCTAGAGGAAATATTTCCAATTTTATTACATGCAAATCACTTCAAAGGAAACTTACCCTTATATTTATCTTTCCCTCTGGACAACCTTCTAGCAAGTAAAGCTACCAATTCCTCCTAATCTCTTTCTTTAGATAAGATAGATTCATAATCATTAGGATATGTGTGTTGAAAATGTCACACACTTCTATGAGTGATTTTATTCAAGATTGCTCAAACATGAGGTCTCAAATGGTGACTCATAGCTCCCTATTCATGGAGTGCAAGGGTTTGTGATGGAGGTCCTTAGTTTAGACCTAATTTATGCCCATGCAAGTACACCATGAAATGAGTGATTCAAATAGGAAGAGAAAGAATGCTAGTCTCCATGATCACCAAATATGCATTGCAAATGAAAATGGAAGCTATTATATATGATAACAATGCATGAAAGGAAACTAATCTATATGATAACAATGCATGCAAGGAAATATGCAAGTTTAATCTATGAAATGAAATATGAATCTACTCTAAATGGATTGTCATGGATGCATGAGAGAAGAAGGCAAGAAGAAGAGAAGTTGCATGGTTCAAGCTCAAATGCTCAAACTCTCCTCGAAAATCACTCTCCAAAACCCGCAGCATAACAATAGTATAAAAGTGTATATCATTTTAAAAATGAGAAGGAGAGGTTTCCTTTTAAAGAGCAATGGACGGTAGAGATTAAGACGTAAAAAGAAATGAGAAATGGTGGAGATTAAATCTTTGTTGATCCATGTGCTCATATCTTCAAAAGGAAAAATCAAAGGCTATGATTAAGAGGCAAAAAAGCCCACCACTTAGGAATATGTGTGAAGAAAAAGGAGCTTTATTTATTTTTATTTAATTTATTTCCTTTTTCAACACAAAGAGGGATTTAAGTGGGGGGTTTTATTTAATTAAAAGAGGGATTTTATTTCAATTAAATAAGATTATTTTATTTAATTAAAAGGGATATTTTAATTAAATAAGATAATATTATTTAATTAAGAGAGATTTTAATTAAATAAGATAAGATTATTTAATTAAAAAAGGATTTTAATTAGATAATATTATTTTATTTAATAAAATTTTTTTTTCTTTTAATTAAATAAGATAATTGATGAAATGATCAAACCTTAAGAAATATTGAAATAATTGAATTAATTACGATTTGATCAAGGAAATTGATTTGAATTAAGATGTTGCAAAGCATTGATTCAGCAGTTTGATAAATTGATGAATGGGGGCCCATAGTCTAGGTGACCATTTTAGGGTGCATACAGTTGCCCCTCTTTGACTAATGTGTGATCTTTATGGAAACACATGTAGTCAAAGACTGTAGTTGAAGTGTGAGATCGATTTGGGATCACAAAACAACCCAGACATGTGATCGACGGATGGAAACACATCAGGACAAAGATAAGCTGTTGGAAAAAGACAAGGTCAACACCCCTGTAAATAGGTAATTGACATATCCAAGATAAGAATCTCAAGCAAGGTTTCCCCAAGCAGAGAATTTGATAGGATTGATAAAGCTGAATCAAGGATTGAAGTTTGATAGGTACTGCCCCCTCATGATCAAAATCGAAATGAGATAGAGGAGAAACATCAAATTGATAAATTTGATCAAATTTAACTAAAGATAAGGTTCTTGATGTAAGATAAAATATATAAGGATAATAGAACCAAGGTAGATCATCAAGCACAAAATATTATGCCCCAAGGTTGAATTAGAAGAAAAGAAGTGGGGTGAAAGCAAATGGAAGATAGAAGTTTGGAAGAGGTGGAAAGAAATGGAGAGAAGAAAGAGAATTTGCCTTAGGAAAGAGAATGCCCCAAACTCAATCAACTTTTTAAGATGGAAAATTTCATTTGAGATCAAAAAAGAAGATAAGGAAATGAAGATCAAACATGACCACAATTGATTAAAAGTCCACAAGAAAGATGAAGGAAACCCTCTCAAACTCATAATGCGGCCTAAAAATGCAAATTAACATGAAGTCTAACAATGTAAGCTACATGAAAATGCAAAGGTGTAATTGCAATAGAGAAACTTTAACATAGGATTTTGTGTTAATCATTCATTAGAGAATGTTAAGGAACTTATTTTCATCATTGGGCCATTATTAACGGATATCAAAAAATCAAACAATGATCACTAGTCACAAGCGCAACTATGGAGATATGAATGTGATTGATATTGGATTGGAATGTAGAAAGATTCTAACATAAGCATCAAATACATAAAGGCCAAGATGACTTCGATGTTAGCTTACCTAATTTAATGTAGCAAAACCATGCTCACATCAAGGCATAGATGCCAGGATGACTAGAAGAACGGTTGTGAAAAAAAATAGTCAAGGATAATGCCTCAAATCTCCTGAGTGTGTCAAGGGAACAAAAAGAGATACTCAAGAGGTTCAAGATCACACCCATAAGCAGAAAAAAATTAAAACATGCCCCATGCCTCAAGTCCACTAGCTATGCATCTTGGAGAGACTTATTAGACAAGGACACTCAACGAAAATCAATAACAGTCAGCACACAAAGAAAAGATCATGACATAGCTCAAGCATTAAGTGTGATGTTTAAAAATTAAGTGTGTTAACTGATGATGTGTTCCGAGGATAAGGATCGAATGCTTGCAAGCAGGTAAGATTATACGACAAAACTGGGTAAGAGCAAACTGATAAGTGTTGAAAAACACTTGATGTCAGGGGTTGTATTGAAAAATACAGTCAGGGTGGTGTTAAAAAAACACCATTTGTGAGATGTCCTAAAGACTAACGCATCCAAGAGACCAAAGCTAACACAATTATGCCCACTAGACAAAGAGTAGAGACCCTATCTTGTAGAGACCCTACCAGTTGCTTGATTACTTCCAATGTGAGGTCAAGTCTGGAGTGATGGGTTCTCACAAAATCAAATGATTCATCCCCTAGAATTATGGATTTAGAAATCATATCCTCTCCCAGGGTAAGGAGTTCCTAAAGATCCACCTTCCATGCTTGATAATTCTCG
>MU226362.1:178328-199183 GCA_018584345.1 Thuja plicata | reverse complement strand
CGCGCTCGAGCTGGAGTAGTACTGGGATGGGTGACCTCCCGGGAAGTCCCGATGCTTCACCTCTGTGAGCATCACCTAGATCCAATGAGTGCTAAGTGTTCCATTAATTCTCATGAGAGATGGGTTCATGTGAACCAATACTCATTAATTATGGGTCAATGAGTTTGACTCAAAAAAATACACAGTTGAATCCTGATAGCAATATCACAATTTGACTTGCTGTGGAAAAATATCTCCTACTTATCGATCTTCTACATCTGATTCTTGTTCCAAAGTTGCAATTGAGGCATGAGCGATAGAAATATCTGAATCTCCCCAGAGGAGTTTAGTGGAAGGGACCCAATCTTCAAACATGTCTTGTTGATTTGTCAAACTAGGTACTTATTCTGGTTCATCTTCACTATCTGACTTATCAAGGATAGGGGTAGTGTGCTTGTTGTGATTTTCAAAGCCTAGGCCAACCGAATTCTTAGACTTGCATCCAAAAAGAGCATGATAAAGATGTTCAGCTCTAGCATCCAATCTGTGATTAAGAGGGCCATGTCAGGGATAGCCCATCTATCTAAAAAAAGTATACCCTCATCCGTACACCTTAAGAGAGGGAGAGAAGTTCTCATTTTGCATATATTTCTCTTCTCTATAGATCCAATTTCTAACAAATGTCTCTTCTTTATCATCTTGAATAGGCACTGAGGATTCTACAAATGTGCCAAATAAAGTCATAGCTGAAGAGGAGGGTCTCTTTTCTTGTGAAGGCTTGCCATAAGACCTAGGTGAAATTGGTAGTGTTGTGAGGGAGTTGAGTTGATACCCCCCATGTTGAGGTCTACTGACTTGATCTTGTCTTTACATTTAGCTAAGGTTGTGTCAAAGTCTTCTGCTTCTCTATTGAGGGGAACATGAGTTCCTGCTGAGATTGAGTTAACAGATAAAGTGTTATCCCCAGGTATACAAATCTCTATTCCATTGTAAGGGAACTTAACACACTGATGATAGGTAGATGACACTATTTGCATATCATGAATCCATGATCTACCAAGTAAGATATTATACGCAAGGGGGCCAGCATCAACTATTTGAAATAAAATATCTTTTTCAATAGGGTCAATCCTAACAGGAAGGACGGCCAACCCCTTGGAACTTCTTTCCATCTCATCATAGGATTTGATGGTGATCCTCTTCCTGGTATCTATTACTTTTTAAGAATAACCCAACTCTTTCAAAAGACTAAAGGAACAAATATTAAGCGCAACACCCCCATCTATCAACACGTGCCTAACATGGGTTCTGTGGATCATGACATCAATATGAAGAGAAATATTGTGTGGGTGGCTCAAATCTTTATCATCATCCTCCAAAAAGGTAAGGTAATGAGGGCTAGCAATGTGGTTAACCATGTTCTGGAATTGATCAACGTCTAAGTTGTGGGGGACATTTACCATGCACAAAGCATCCTCAAGGACTTGCTTGTGTCTTGGGGACAACTCTAAGAGCTCAAGGATAGAAATCTAAGATGGGGTTCTTTGCAACTAATCAACAAGACTATATCTTGACTTAGGCTTAACTGCTGGTTTTGAGGTGACATTCTTGGATGCCACTTGCTTAGGTTTACTTGATTGGCTTGAATTGGGTCCTCTAATGACAATGGGACCTTGACTTTGTGTAAAATCACTGAGAGTTTGCGAGGACACTCTAGAGTTAGGACCCCTTAGCACCATGATGGGTTCTTCATTGAAGATAGGAGGAGAGTCCACGTCTAGATAATAACCATAGGGATCTTTAACCCTCATCATGTTGACATTTTCTTCTACAAATTCAAGCATGTTGATAGTATTCTCCGCATCTATATAAGTGTAACTGATCTCATCTTTTCCATTCTTAGCTTTAGAGGTTTCCCCCTTTTCATACTTGGGAAAAGACTCTTCGAACGACTTATGATCGGCGTTAGTGTTCAATCCATCTATCTTAAGTTTGTCACTCTTAATGAGATCTTGAATAATATGCTTGAGTTTCCAGTAGTTTTCAATGTCATGTCCAATACCATTGTGAAACTTGCAAAAAGGATTTCTCATCCCACCAATGTGGCTTAACACCAGGTATATAATGTTTTGCGGGATCTTGAGAATGTGAAAGGTTGTTGGCAATGACTGTTTTCAAGACATCCTCATATGAATCACCAAGTTTTGAAAATTGACATCTTTCTTTCTTAGGCCTATCTTGGTATCTTGGCTTGCTCTCTTGTTGATTAAATGTATTGAGCTTCATGGATTGAACAACACTAGACAAGTGAAGCACAGTTTGATCTTTGGGTTGGGAGTAGTCCACAACTCCATCATTAATCACTTGTTTGTTCCTATTTGAGTGTGAGTTCTTCCCTTTATCCTTGTTAGAGTTGTTATTATTTTGACCATTGTTTTTGTTGCTTCCATGTTTGGTCAAAATTCCTTGTTCTTTCAAAACATCCTCAATCCTACATGTGGTTTCAACCATGGTGTCAAAGGAATCAAAAACCATCTTTCTAACTTCATATCGCATTTCAAGAACCAAGTTGCTAACAAGGATGTCAATATTTTCATTTTCAAGAATGATTCTAGAATAGCGAGAGCACTGTCATCTCCACCTTTGCAAGAAAGTGACAAAGGATTCCCCTTGATTTTGCTTTAAGTTACATAATTCCAACATGATGATAGATCTTGAAAGGTTGTATGTAAAGTGTTGAACAAATCTATGGATAAGCTCTTTGAAAGTCTTGATGGGAGGAGTTATGTTGGTGAACCATTCCATCGCTTGACCCTTAAGACTCCTTGGGAACAACCTCATGAGGTATGAGTCATCTTGATAGAAATCAAAACTTGTGGTATAAAATTGGTGCATGTGATCATGTGGATCTCCATCCTCATCATACTTGTCATATTGAGGGATCTCAACCTTTCTAGGGAATTATTTCATGTTAACACTTTTTGTCAAAAGGATTAGGACAAATTGAATCAAGTGAGAATAAATTATTGGGTGCTAAAAATTTTTCCATCATGCTCTTAAGTTGTTTGATCTCCTCTTCTTGAGATGGACCTTGCTTCTTAATCTTATTGTCCACATAAAAGTTGTAGGGGACTCTAGCACCCTTGTTGATTAAACTCTCTAGGAAATTATCTTTGTTTTTCTCTAAATACTTCTCCACATATTGCTAAAAAAGTGGTTCTTGTTGCATTTTCATGAATTCTTGGGAGGTGAGGTCAAAAATTGAGCTACTACCCCCATATTGTGAACCATGATGAGCACATTGTGAAGGTTGTTTTGAGTTCCTAGGAGGTGTTCATCTCCTATAATGATCATGTCTTGAAGCCCTTCTTCCTCTAGGGCTAGGAGATTGTGATGGCATCCTTGAACATAATCCACTTCATGGAGTCTCAGGAGGAGTTGACGGAGGAGAGTTATTTCCACCACTAACACTCATTTTATTAAATTGGTCATTAAGTCACTGAGCCAAGAGTCTATCTTGCTCCTCCTAGAGGGATTTATTTTCTATTTCCAGAAAGGTTTGTCTCTCCAACTCTAGGAGTCTAAATTTCTCTTCCTTTTTAGCTTGTTCATCTAGGAAGGCTTTCTTTTCACACTCGATTCTCTTAAGTCTTTCACTTGTGTATCTTGAAGATATTTTGAGTGGTGAACTTGGTCTTGAATGTCAAAACAAATTATTGTTGTATTCTGCATTTACGCGAGTGCCATAAAGCTCCTCATCTTGGTTTTTATGTTCTAATTGATCATCTTGATAGGCTTGCCTCTTACCTCTCTCAGCGCTTTGGTGTGCATCTAGGTATCTTGTTGAGATAAGGGGTGAAGTTGGTCGACTGTCACGAGAGGAACCACCAAATGAAATGGTATCTCTATGTTTTGAAAATATGTCATCAAGGCATTTATCCATGTCTTATCTCTCTCGTCGAGTCATTGTGTAACTCATATCCATATTTGAGCGAGAAGATGCTAAGGGTGTACCCAACTCACTAAGGTGACTCTTGCAATCAAACCAAACTTCTGAGTTGTTCCTAGGTGATTGATCAAATACAAGTTCTTTCCCTTACATTTTTGGCGAGTTTGAACTAAGGGTAATTGGTTAAAGACTACTTGAGGTCATTTTCCTTGATCTACTTGATATCTTTTTGTAACTGGCATGAAAGAAAAGGTACTAGCTGATAGGATGACCCTAAGAAATGTTGGTTCCAAACTAGGATACTAAAGGCATTCACTTGTCCAAAAGAGAGGTGATAAGATAGAATTTTGCAAGGGGTGTAAACCGACACTGCCATAAAGGTTCCCACTGAATGGGTGAACACCCTAACACATATGGATAAGGAGGATGATTTACCCAAGTTATATTGATTAAAATTTGAATTTGTATGAAAGTGAATGGACAAGAGATTACCAAAACTCTCCAAGTGTTTTATGAAAGATTCTAAAGGTTTATCTTCTCAACAAGGACAGTTTCTAGCTCACCAACTCCAAGCAAGGTCACTTGTGAAATCAAAGGTTACTAGTTCAAGAGGTCAAAATGCAAGAATCCAAAGTGTAAACAAGCTTCTAACAGCGGGGTAAGTGACCTAATCTGATCTGGATCAACCAAGGAAGACTAAAAATGAAAAGATAGCAAATTGGGCAAGTTGACAGTTTGACACTTAAGAATGCAGATTTGATGTTTGTTTTGATGTTTGTCTTGATGTTTGGTGTATGTTTTGATGTTTCACTCACACAAGACACATCAAGAAGATTGTTTGTTGTAAATAGAACAGTCACTCCACAACCTAGGTAAGCTAGGGTAATATCTATTGAATTCCCACTTGAACCGAAGTTCAGCCATGTCTACTCATAGCGGACAACTTAGAAGCTTAGAGGCATGGGCTCCTTATAGTGCACTCACTTCTTAGGAATACCAAGCTTCGAATCCCAAGGGAATCACTTTCCAAGGGACCGTTGTCTCTACTAAGAGCTATGAAAATGTGAGACATCTTAGTCAGTCTATAACCTTCTGCACCAACAGATAGAGGGTTTTTTGGTCACTAAAATAAAGTTTGTAGTCAAGGCATCCATTCAGGTGGTTGTGATCAAGTCATTTTCCCAATTAAAAGGACTCTCCCAATCCTTTCAAAGCAATGTTTTTACCTTAACAATGTAGGGACTTTAACGAACCACTAGGGTACTAGAGGAGATTTTGGTTGCCACAATGAATTCACACCTGTCCACTGTGAGACTAAACACAATGGCATTTTTTATATACCAGTTTGGAAGAGCTTGTCTTTAGCCTATTACCGGTTAGGCAATCCACTCTCATTGGCTCTATTAAATCACTTGGGAGGTAGCCACGCTAAAAGAATTATATGATTTTCTCTTACACCCAAGATCCACAAAGGCAAGGGGAGAGGATACGTTCATATAATCCTTAAGATTACAATCTAAAAGACACTTCAAACACATAAGAAAATGAAAACAATGCTTCTAGATTTTTTATCATCCCAAAAGGGCGAGAGCATAGTTTCCTAACATCATTGTCATTCCTAAAATACCAAAATAGAAGTTCATTTTAGAAGTCTTGCATGTGGGTTCCTATTGTAATAAAACAAAGTGAAATGCAAGCACAAAGTTTAGCATGCTATCGATTAAGGCAACCTGGAAGATGATTCATTAGTAGTCTTTATTTGAGTCTCCTTTTCAACATCCTGTAAACCACATGTTATGTTGTTTCAGAAATAAAAATCAGAAAAAAATAGCAAATAGCAAACAACAAACAAGATATGCAATGTATACACAACTTATGAAAACCCTAGGGTTAGATCTAAAAATAAATTGTTAGGAGTAATAATGACTAGAAAATAATCTAAATGGCAACTCATATCATGCATTGAACCATGTGAAAAATAAGTGCAAGCTAATCATTAAATGCTTTTTTTTTTAATTTTGATTTTTTGACCTAGTAAAGAAGATTGGACCTATATGACATGAATTCGGATCCCAAACCCTAAATATAGAAAATAAACCCCTATTAAAAAATAGAGAGCTTTCCAAAAATGTCAAAATTTTAAAAATATCTTTTCATTTGTTCCCTAGGGAGCCATTTTCCCAAAATAGACTAGTTTTCATAAATTGACCAAATGAGCTATGATATTGCATCCAAATTCAAAACACAAAGAATGGACCCCCTATAGAATTTAAATACCTTTTTGAAAATTTAAAAATTTCCAAAAAATATGCTGATTTGCGCCAAAATTTATTTTTTTATGAAAAATAAACAAAAAATTGTAAAAACTTCATGATACCTCAAAAAATTCTAAATTTTTCACTGAAACTTCTCTGATATGTCGCCAACTTGAAAAAAATAATTTAGACCAAAACTCTAATCCGTTTGAGAGATATGATCAAATATTTGAAAATCTAAGGTTTTCATCTCCAAGCAAATCTACACAAGGGGGTTAGCTCCAAAAATAATCAAAACCAGCATGTAAAGGTGAGTTACCCCATGGTGGGCACCAAAAATGTGTGTTGAAAATGTGACACACTTCTATGAGTCATTGTATTCAAGATTGCTCAAGAATGAGGTCTCAAACGGTGACTCATAGCTCTCTATTCATGGAGTGCAAGGGTTTGTAATGAAGGCCCTCAGTTTAGAGCTAGTTTATGCCCATGCAAGTACACCATAAAATGAGAGATTCAAAGAGGAAGAGAAAGAATGCTAGTCTCCATGATCACCAAATATGCATTGCAAATGAAAATAGAAGCTATTCTATATGATAACAATGCATGAAAGGAAACTAATCTATATGATAACAATGCATGAAAGGAAATATGCAAGCTTAATCTATGAAAGGAAACATGAATCTAAATTAACATGAATCTACTCTAAATAGATTGTCATGGATGCATGAGAGAAGAAGGCAAGAAGAAGAGAAGTTGCATGGTTCAAGCTCAAATGCTCAAACTCTCCTCCAAAATTGCTCTCCAAAACCTGTAGCATAACAATAGCATAAAAGTGTATATCTTTTTTAAAATGAGGAAAGGTTTCCTTTTAAAGAGCAATGGATGGTAGAAATTAAGAGGTAAAAAGAAATGAGCAATGGTGGAGATTAAATCTTTGTTGATCCATGTGCTCACATCTTCAAAAGGCAAAATCAAAGGCTATGATTAAGAGGCAAAAAAACCCACCACTTAGGAATATGTGTGAAGAAAAAGGAGCTTTATTTATTTTTATTTAATTTATTTCCTTTTTCGACACAAAGAGGGATTTAAGTGGGGGTTTTATTTAATTAAAAGAGGGATTTTCTTTTAATTAAATAAGATTATTTTATTTAATTAAAAGAGATATTTTAATTAAACAAGATAATATTATTTAATTAAGAGAGATTTTAATTAACTAAGATAAGACTATTTAATTAAAAAAGGATTTTAATTTAAAAAATTATTTTATTTAATAAAAAAGAATTGTTTTATTTTAATTAAATAAGATAATTGATGAAATTATCAAACCTTAGGAAATATTGAAATACTTGAATTAATTACGATTTGATCAAGGAAATTGATTGGAATTAAAATCTTGCAAAGCATTGATTCAAGAATTTGATAAATTGATGAATGGGGGCCCATAGTCTAGGTGACCATTTTAGGGTGCATACAGGATAACATGTTGAAGAACTATTAGATATCTCCTTTCCTTTCCTTTCCTAGAGGGTGCAAGAGTCAATGATGACTTGAAAGAAACTTCAACTTTTGGCACACTATTATCATAATTGCATAACTCAAATGTAGTTAATTTCCCTATTAATGCATCAAGAGTAACATTAAAAGTTTCTACAGATCTGAGCTCTTGAATATCTGAAACCATAATAGCATACTAAGGTAATAAAGTTCTCAACATGTGGCAATGAGTTATATTTCAATCCCATTTTCTCTAAATAACATTTATGTTCCTATTATGAAACTCTACATTATGTAAATAATGTTAGCCTAATCCTTGAGGGCTCATTGTCTTGCATACTGTTGTGAGTGATATAATAGGTCCCCTTTCATCCTTGTTACTATGCTTGGGGGGAAAGGATGTCATCCCCTTCTTTTTTACCATTCCAGGATCCACTTTTCCCTTGGTTAAGAAGTATCTATCTATTATGTGATATCCAATCATACATGAAAATTTTTGTTTGCATTGAGGATCTATGTCCTTGATCATAACCTATTCTGTTGTTTAACATTGGGTTTCCATGGTTGATAAATCTCTCACCTTGGAAATTGAATAGTGTGCTATCCCTCACAAGGATTACTTTTTAACTTCTTTCATGATATCTCTTTGCATTTGTCCCTTCCATGGCCTCATAGGAGTTGTGACCTTCTTGGCTTGGACTGTGTGTTGTCTATGGATATTGTCTTGATGTTGAAGAAGGATTTATCCTTGTTATTTTCTTTCCTTAACATGTCAAAATAGTATATATTTTTCTATCTTATGGAGGGGGGCATATATATTGCCTCCCTCATTCTATATTATGCATTTTTGTTCTAACCTTTTGTTTTGCAGTATGCTAAATCCTTTGAAGGTAACACACATAACTTGCTAAATCCTGAAGAGATACACAATCAGTTACAATTCAATATTCTAAATCCTCAAAAGGTAACACACATAAGTTGCTAAATCCTAAAGAGATACACATTTTACAAATGTATTCCATGGTGATATGAGGATATGGATCCATGGGTACTTCATAAAAGCCGTCAAAAGATGCACTAAATATATGCACAAAGTTTCCATAAGGCATACAAATTTATGGAGTGACTATCTAGTGGTTGCTTGGTGGGCCATCTTATACTTTTGTGGCTCACAGTGAGATACACACATCTTACTGGGTGAGCTAGCCACCCCTCTCTCTCCTTTTCTTTGACTGGTGATGTCTCTCTTATTGTAATCTTGGGGTTGACAAAGACTTGAGTCCCTGGGGGCTTGAGGATTCCTTTGTCCCTTTTGATTTCAATAAGATTATCTTTTCTTTATGATCTCCTTTACCAAGAATTTGCATTGAGTCCATACTCATGCTAAAGTGGGGGCTAAATGTATCCTTAGAAAATTAAAGCACTTCCATTTAGGACTGGTTTATCCCTCCAAGTAAGAGGTTTGGGGTCATTTCAAATGCCTTGAATGGGTCTTTAACTTGGATCTATTTTTTCCCCCTGATTTTGTCCTATTTTCCACTTTTCTCCTACCTTTTCTAGTATTTTTCTCTGTTATTCAGAGATTCTTGACCTCAGGGTCAAGGTCCACCTTTTAGGTTAAGGTCAACCTTGACCCCAATCTAGGTTAAGGTCAAACTCAACCTTGACCCAGTGTCCAAATTTTAGGATCCCAAAGTTTCTGGATGTCGAGCTTCGAAAAGATTTAATTCCCACTTCCGGGTTGGTTGTTTCGGTCTTCAAGGCAATGAATATTGAAATTATATTTAATATAGGTCCACTTCTAGGGGTATAGGTCTAATGAGAATTTATTTCTCCTATGTAGGCCTCTCTAGAAGATTGTGCCCTAGATTTTTATTAAGGAAGCTTTGTCCTCTCATTTTCTCTAAGAGGCAAAAATGAAAGAAGCAATTCCATCCATCCAAACTCTATGTATAATATATTGAAGGAATCATTCAAGCATTCAAGCATCCAATTCATCAAGGAGATCCATTGGTAGCCATTAAAGGATTCAAAGCTCTATGGAGCTCTCTTGTTGAAGATTTCTCCATCCACATCCATGCAAGCTTCTTCCTATTCCAAGATCCATTCAAGATTGGTGTTGAAGATCCAAAGTCAATTGATTTGAGTCATCCTACATCCTAAATTCTACATTCTACATCCATTTGGCACATCCATACTTGTGGATCCAAGGATTTGAATCCGCCACAAGGTTTTATATATAAGCAAGGTGAATTTTTTCATTTACTTTGTTTATCTCTGCAATTTCAATTATATTTTAAGGTTAATTCAAAAACTAGGGTTTGACCAAGGAAAACCCCTCCCCCCTAACAAACAAACCATTTTTCTTGCAGGGACAGGTTCGGAATAGCAAATTGGAGTGCAGATCTGGATACCCTTTTTGGAAAAATTTGAAGATCTGGAAATATAATTTCTGTCAGACTGTGCAGGTTAGAATCAGAATTTCTGGGTCAAATTGAACTTTTTGGGTCAAAGGTGACATTCATTTTTGGGTCAAAATTGGACCTGAGCCAGATTCAAAAAAGATTTCTGGGTTTTCTCTATCTCTGCATTTCTGTTCCAGATCCGGTTGCAGATTTTCTGGAAACTTGACACAGACATCAGAAAAGGGGTATTTCCTTATATGCTATAATGTGAGGTATGTGTTTAAATAATTTATTCTTTATAATACTTTCAAATCTATATTTCATTTCAATAATATAGTACACAAAAAATAAACTAAAACAAATGTAAAGGGTGATTAGTATTTGACATCAGATCTCTGGTTTTAAACCCTAGTAGATCTACCATACCACCTTTTAATCCTATACATTTTGGTGAACCCGACAAGTTTACCCCCTATATTTTGTGGAATTAGACACCCTATTGTGTTTGTGGTGTCTAATTTCCTTTTCATGCCTATATATTTCATTTGAATGCATTTGGATATATCTAGATCTATTTTCCATGCATTTCTTTATTTGTTATTATGTTGCACAAGTTGTTTCAAGTATTTTCAAAACATTTTACATTGTGCTTTATTGATAGGGATGATAATCCTCCTATTTGGGATGAACCTTTGAATTTGGATATTGATTACTCTCTTCCTCATGAAGCCATTGTGGATGATTCTACTTTTTCGGATGAACCCTTGGATAAAGACATTGATTTATCCCCTCCTGGTGAAGATGCTTTGATATAAGAGGGTGATTTATTAATGGATGACATATTCATACATGATGGTGGCTCTTTTTCTAAAACACACCCCCCTTATGTAGACATTTTAGAGAAAGAAGAAAACATTATAGATGCTTTACCTCCATTTGGGATTCCTTCTAGTGATGAGGCATTAGCGAAGAATGATATGAATTCCCTTAATGCTCTCCCTCTTAGTGATGATCTTAAGGAAAATCAAGATCCTACCTCATATCCTCCTAGGATGTATTATTTTCTTCCTTCTTGTGAACCTATTTATAGTGTTGAGATAACTAACATGGTTTGTCCAAAACCCTTGTTGACTATTAAAGGTTATCCTCGCATTACAATCAAAGGTAAACCTATGGAGTCTTTAGAGTTTGTCAATGATCAAGATTTGATAGCTCACACCTATCATACAAATAATAACCCTCAACCTAATCTGGTAGTTCCTACTTATTTACCACCTTCTCAACCCATTCTTCCTTCTCCACCTCGTCTTCCTAGCAAGGAGTATGATTTGATAAACCAATTGCGCAATACCCTTGCCAGGATTTCTTTATGGGAGCTTCTTCAAACTTCACCTACCTACCATGAAGCCTTTAAAAAGGCTCTAGAAACTCTTTCCACTCCACCTCCTAATCAAGAGAACATCAATGCCTTCTTATAGTGCATGCATGCTACCCCGGGTCCTCATGACATTGTATTTACTCAAAAGGATTTACCTTCTAAAGAAGTTCAAAATAAATATGATGCTCTTATGATTGTTGCTACTATCAATAAGAGTATCATTCATAGGACCTTGATTGATAATGGATCTAGGCTTAATATTTGTAGCATGGACATGCTCAAATCGATTAAAGTTGATCTTTCAACTATTCAACCTGACAATGCTCCTATATGTGTCTTTGATAACATTGATAAGAACACTTAGGGCATAATTACCTTACCTATCAAAGTAGGTCGGGTCATCCTAAATACTCATTTTCATGTTATGCCCGAACCTCTTAATTATAACCTCCTTTTGGGTAGACCTTGGTTGCATGATATGCATGTTGTTCCTTCCACCCTTCACCGTAAAGTGAAGTTTATTCACAACAACATGGTGTATACACTTCATGAAGATGATGCACAAAATCCTTGTTTGAATATTCAAACCCACAATACTCCTATTCCTAATAGTAATCCTTCTTCCTCTAATGCTCTTCCTGGAGATGATTGGGGAACCCTTGATTTTAATTCTACCTTTATTGGAGAATATAAGGTTTCTGATCTTCATTGTATGAAGCAACAAAGAGAGTTTGAACAATGAGATTTTTCTTCTACTTCTAATGCCCTTCATAATAACTTTGTCACTGCTTCTACCCACTATGAATCTGTCAAACCTACTAATGATGACATAGTGACTACTGAAGTTCTATTGACTCCTTCTGATATGGCTTCTCATTATGGTCCTGGTTATTATTTACTAGTTAAACAAGGATTCCATGGTCAAGGATGTGGTAAGCATAAATAGGAAATTCAAATTCCCTTACAGAATGGGGGGCATGAGCATTCTTATGGATTGGGATTTAGTCCTCAACAACACATCAATGTTACCAACATCTCAAAGAACACTTCAAAACATGATGAATCTATGAAGGAATTTGACCAAGAAGTTCTTTTTCCTAAACTTCTTCATGCTAAGATGATTACTAGACCTAAACATAAAAAGAAACATAGTCCACACTTGAAGACTCTTCCTTTTTGTTTGTATCATAGACCTCATGATCACTCTACTAATGAATGTCAAGCTTTACATTATAAGATTATCAGCTCATTGATGGTGAAGTTATTTATTTAACATGTGGCAATGAGTTATATTTCAATCCTATTTTCTCTAAATAACATTTATGTTACTATTATGGAACTCTACATTATGTAAACAATGTTAGCCTAATTTATGTAAACAATGTTAGCCTAATCCTTGGGGGCTCAATATCTTGCATAGTGTTGTGAGTGGTATAATAGGTCCCCTTTCATCCTTGTTCCTACGCTTGCAGGCAAGGATGCCATCCCCTTCTTTTCTATCTTTCTGGGATCCAATTTTCCCTTGGTTAAGTAGTATCTATCTATTATGTGATATCCAATCATACATGAAATTTTTGGTTTGCATTGAGGATCTATGTCCTTGATCATAACCTATTTCATTATTTAACATTGGGTTTCCATGGTTGATAAATCTCTCACCTTGGAAACTGAATAGTGTTCTATCCCTCACAAGGATTACTTTTTCACTTCTTGCATGATATCTCTTTGCATTCGTCCCTTCCATGGCCTCGTAGGAGCTGTGACCTTCTTGGCTTGGACTGGGTGTTGTCTATGGATATTGTCTTTATGTTGAAGAAGGATTTATCCTTGTTCTTTTCTTTCCTTAACATGTCAAAATAGTATGTATTTTTCCATCTTACGGAGGGGGGCATATATATGGCCTCCCTCTTTCTATATTATGCATTTTTATTTTTACCTTTTGTTTTGAAACATGCTAAATCCTCTGAAGGTAACACACATAAGTTGCTAAATCCTAAAGAGATACGCATTCAATTACAATTCAATATGCTAAATCCTTGGAAGGTAATGCACATAAGTTGCTAAATCTTGAATAAATGCGCATTTTAGAAATGTATTCCATGGTGATATGATGATATGGATCCATGGGTACTTCATAAAAGTTGTCACAAGATGCACTACATACATGCACAAAGCCACCATAAGGCACACAACTTTATGGGGTGACTATCAAGTGGTTTCTTGGTGGGACATCCTATCCTTTTGTGGTTCACACTGAGATACACACATCTTACTAGGTGAGCTAGCCACCCCTCTCTCTCCCTTTCTTTGACTGGTGATGTCTCTCTTATTGTAATCTTGGGGTTGACAAATACTTGAGTCCTTGGGGGCTTGAGGATTCCTTTGTCCCTTTTGATTTCAATAAGATTATCTTTTCTTTATGATCTCCTTTACCAAGAGTTTGCATCGAGTTCATACTCTTGCTAAAGTGGGGGATAAATGTATCATCAAAAAATGGAAGCACTTTTATTTAGGACTAGTTTAGCCCTCTGAGTAAGTGGTTTGGGGTCATGTCAAACACCTTGAATGGGTCTTTGACTTGGATCTACTTTTTCCCCCTGATTCTGCCCTATTTTCCACTTTTCTCCTACCTTTTCTAGTATTCTGATCTGTCATTATGAGATTCTTGACCTCAGGGTCAAGGTTGACCTCGACCT
Source organism: Thuja plicata (assembly GCA_018584345.1). Lineage (NCBI taxonomy): Eukaryota > Viridiplantae > Streptophyta > Pinopsida > Cupressales > Cupressaceae > Thuja > Thuja plicata. The sequence goes on along the minus strand of MU226362.1, from coordinate 185,027 downwards.
TGAACCAATGTTCAAATTTCAGGATCCCAAATTTTCCAGATGTCGGTCTTCGGAAAGATTTCATTCCCACTTCTGGGTTAGTTGTTTTGGTCTTTGAGGCAATGACTCTTGAAATTATATTTAATATAGGTCCACTTCTAGGGGTATAGGTCTAATGGGAATTTAATTATCCTATGTAGGCCTCTCTAGAAGATTGTGCCGTAGATTTGTATATAAGGAAGCTTTCTCCTCTCATTTTCTGTAAGAGGCAAAAACCAAAAGAAGCAATTCCATCCATCCAAACTCTATGTATAATTTATTGAAGGAAGCATTCAAGAATTCAAGAATTCAATCATCCAATTCATCAAGGAGATCCATTGGTAGCCATTTAAGGATTCAAATATCTATGGATCTCTCTTGTTGAATATTTATTCATTCACATCCATGCAAGCTTCTTCCTATTCCAAGATCCATTCAAGATTAGTGTTGAAGATCCAAAGGCAGTTGATTTGAGACATCCTACATCCTACATTCTACATTCTACATCCATTTGGCACATCCATATTTGTGGTTCCAAGGATTTGAATCCTCTACAAGGGTTTCTATATAAGCAAGGTGAATTTGTTCATTTAATTTGTTTATCTCTGTAATTTCAATTATATTTTAAGGTTAATTCTAAAACTAGGGTTTGACCAAGGCAAACCCCTCCCCCCAACAAACAAACCATTTTTCTTGGAGGGACAGGTTCAGAACAACGAATTAGAGGGAAGAGATCTGAATACCCTTTTTGTCAAACTTTCAGGATCCAGAAATAGAATTTTTGTCAGACTGTGCAGGTTAGAATCAGACATTCTGGGTCAGAATTAGACTTTTTGGGTCAAAGGTGGCATTCATTTTTGGGTCAAAATCAAACCTAAGCCAGATTTGGAAACAATTTCTGGGTTTTCTCCGTCTCTGTGTTTCTGTTCCAGATCCAGTTGCAAATTTTTTGGAAACTTGACACAAACATCAGAAAAGGGGTATTTCTAGATCTTCTATAATATGAGGTATGTGTTTAAATCCTTTATTCTTTGTAATAATTTCAAATCTATATTTCATTTCAATAATGTAGAACACAAAAAAATAAAATAAAACAAATGTAAAGGGTGATTAGTATGTGACATCGGATGTTTGGTTTTAAACCCTAGTAGATCTACCATACCACCTTTTTATCCTATACACGTAATATTTGATCATCTTGTAATTAAATCTGAATCATGACATCTCCAAAACTCACTTACCATCACTGCATCAGATATGCCAACAAATGTATCTGTTAACTTGAATGTCTCTGAGTAAATTTTATTTATGGTTCTCTAGTAAGAGCATAAAGTTCGTAAGGATTCTCAAGTAGATGACATTTAAGATAGAAAACTAATTTTATAAAGGCATATTGCGAGTTCTACATAAAAGAAAGAAAATTCTTAACATTCCATTTTTAAGATCGTATTAAAATGGTTGAAGGAACCAATAGGGTAAAATAATTAAGAAAGAAAAGATTGATAATTATTGAAAGCCTACTTTTTAATGTATAACAAAAGTTAAAAAGGAAAGTGATTGAAGTAAATAAATAAGTTCAACATGAATAAAGAAGAAGATTAATGAGTTTTATCAATCTTTACTATTAGTATAGGAGTTTTAACATATAAAATTCTCATATTTGAGAGGCATAACATGATAGATTAATATTCCATGGTAAATTAGTGGAAATTGTATGTCTTTAAATACCAATACATAACAATAAATCATATAAAAAATGTACCACATTGAAACAAGGAAAAAATAAAATGACTAGGAGTTAAACATGAATCTAAATTATCAAAATGTGAGGCAAAACATCAAGTAGTATGGGATTGACTTCACATGTCACAAGATTGACCAAATATAAGAATATTTTAATTTAACTATGAAGAGTTCATATATTCAAGTAAGTGAAAAGATAGATATACTAAATAAAAAATCTATTTATGTTATAAGATGACCTCTATATAAAACCATGAATTTACTAGGTCCTCCGCACACAAAAAATATGTCTAATGAGGTCTCTAAGGAAATGTTCCTAGGCTATGGCACATCCATATCCCACCTACAATAGTGACATCCTTGAGTTTCCCCCACCCAACTCACATTATCCTCTATCCATAAAACATGGGATCATCTTGATTGTGAATCCAATGTACTCCCTCTAACTTGCCAATGACAATGTTCTCCCAGGTCCAAAATTTTAGTTATATTGACACACAAATACTCCTTCCACCCTTGAATATAACTATTTACAAATCCTTGTGTACACTCATAGAGGTACCTCCATCATCGAACTATCAATGAGAGATTAGAATACATCGTTAAGCATAATATTTAATTTAAAAATTAGAATACAACTATTTTTTATTTTTTATTAATTAAAAAATATGATCAAATGTACAACGTGATCCTACATAGATATTTCTCTACATATCATCCCTTTCTATCAACTTGTGGAAACCTATGTCTCCAATATGATCTCTCTAAAAATTGAAATGCCCAAAATCCTCTATTTTCCAACATGGCGACCATCTCCCCTTTTTGGAGATGGAAGGTAAAAAGCTATAAATGATATCTCTCAATAAGAAGCATAGAAATAATTGTTGTGTCTGTGTGGATCTTGAGCATATATGTACCGCAACATATAATCCTACCATCTTGAGCATTCCCCACTAAGAATCATCAAATCATTGTTTGCATGAACACTACTATTTGATGCACTACTATCATAGGTAAGGGTTGTTGTAATCACACCACAAAAGAACACATATGAGTCCCTTCCCCTAACTATTCAATTCTTTTATAAAGACAATATATAATTTTTGGTGTAATTAAATATTCCTAATTATACTTTACTTAAACATACTTAGGATAATACATTACATAGTAGTTTTCATTGTAGACACCTAGGAGTTTGCATATTATTTTAGAACATGGTGTAGGAGAATTTCACTTTAGGAGGAGTTAGTTGTTATCTCATTCCACTTTATGTGTGAGAATGATGTAGTCAAGGAAGGATAAATCCCCAAATGAGATGTCCAACCTTGCAGCCTGAATCAACACAATGGAAATAACCAACAACATAGTGATATGAATCAAACATAATAGCTTTCATTGTCATCAATAATAATTATATACCCACATGTCGGGTCATAAGGCCTTCCTAGTTATGACCCACTACAAATAAATTTCAAATCTACATTCCGATCTGACCCATCTCAGAACTATAATCCCCTTGGATACTACTCCTCTTCTAAGATACCTCAACATATTACATTTATACATTGCCACTAACAAGTCGAAATAACAAATAATTACAAGGAAACGTGTAACAACATTTAGAACAGGACCCAAAATGTGAAACATTGATCACCATAAAAGAACTTAAGGATGCACAATCATAAATATAGGTCCACATGAATTTCAACAATCAAAATCCACAACTGCACATATTAAAATCCACCAATCACCAACCGCACGATGAATCCCTAAGATTGGTCCAAACAAGAAATGATGACGATACCCATTTCCACTAGATAAATTCAAAATCAAACCAGCACAAACCAAAAGATATGTGATCATAGGGAACTACTCCCAGATAGGTCCTAAACATTAAGGCATGATCATACACGCTAACTCCAACACAGGATCGAAAGACAACTCGACCTCTCCAACATGAAATAAGAACAAAAATAGGACCAGGACAAACTTAATATATCTTCTCTAAGAAAGAACAAAACATGATGTGATCATAGACAAATGTTCCCTAAGATGTCAAGAAAAAACCCATAAGATCACATAGGGTAAAGAGCTAACAGGAGTGAACGCTGCCTAAAACACCAAAACTACCCAACTGGAACATAACAAAAAACAAACTAAAGGGAAATATTTTTGGTTGATGCAAGATTTCCAATATCATAGATGCTCTTGCATCAGATACCCGACATTAATAAAAAGTGAGTCTCTCACTTTGATATTGTACTAAGAACCCATAGCATGAAGAAAAATTGATCAAAAAACTTCATCTTGACCTTCAACTTCCCAACCCTCCAAGATAACAAGATAAATCTACAAATACCAACTCTCTGACTCCATTGATCAAATCTCCAAACCCTCTGCACTCCAACATACTAGCTAGAAAAATTGTTGAAAAGGCCAAACCGATCAACAACAAAACAATGCATCAGATCAACACTCTCCTTCTCAAACTCTCTACACAAATTTTGCAACTTTGTTCCATCTTTAACACACATCTCATTATTCTCAGTCATCAGATCATTAGTAAAAAATAACTCAAGAATTCCATTACCTCTATCCATCATCCCCACATCCTCAGTCAACATAACTAAATCCACCAACCCTATCTTTATCTTCACTTTCTGAATACCGATTCTCAATTCCAAGTACCAATTCCTTCCAAAGGAACTTTTCTCTGCCTTCCAAACCTACTAAACTGCAACAAAAATATCACCTCTACAAGCAATCACATTGGAATCAACAAGGTAACTCAAACCCCTACCTTCACATTGTAGACACCCTAAATTAGTCAACCAAAATTAACATGGTCAACCAAATTCAAAATGGGTCAAATCAAGTCAACATCATGGATTAAATAACAAATCCATTTAATTCATTAAATCTAAACCAAAAGGGGATTAATCAAATTATGTAATTGATTAAATCAATTAGTTATATAGTTGAAATTAAATAAATCAAATGCAGCCCATTAAAACCCCTTACATGGCTAATTTAATTAATTGATTGATTTATTTAAATCCTAATTACTTTCAACAAAGGGGACAAAGAAAAAAAGAGCCAATGAGAAGAAGGGATGAAGAGCACATGGATCACTCCAAGGCTTTGCTATCTTAGCCACTCATTTAGGTTTTCTATCCTCACCACTTCTTTTGTCATCTTGTCCCCCTATTTGAAATCCATCACTCAACCTTGATCTCAACTCTACCTTGACCTTGGTTAATCAAAGTCACCCCCCTGCCCTTGGGAATTCCTATAAATAGAATTATTTTCTTAGTGTAATGTTACCAATTCACATTTAGAATCATAATTCACATTCAAATTGCTTCTTGAATTGGGATTTTAGCATTTAGCATTTAGCATTGAAGCATTCTTGAAGATTCTTGTTATAATGGAAAAATCATTCATGATTACATATAATTTGTGTTGGAAAGTTGAATATACTAGTTTATATGACTCTATTTAGTGTTTTCATTATGGTAACAAAGTCATATGAAGTTTTGGAGTCAACACAAATTATCAGAAGATCATAAATTGGCTAAGTATAGAAGACTGGACAGTTAGCAGAGTACCAGGAGAACAGAGCATCAGTGCACATGCATACGACCGAGTTAGGGAATGTTCCTTTGAAGATAAGCTTGTAAGTATTTATTCATGCTAATTCTAAGAGATCATAATTAGATCTACAAATATGAAGAAGTTACAGCAAGATGAAGTGACTGAGACAGTAAAGGGAAGAACAAGACAGAGCAAGGAACAGACTGTTATAGTTTTGATTAGCGTGTGTTCGTTTGTTATTCAAATGCTATGTGCCTTGGAAGATAATATTATGAGTATGTGTACATGATAAGTCTAAGATATCATGATCATATTTGCAAGTATGAAGAAGATACAGCCAGTTGAAGAGATACAGCCAGTGAATGCCAGAACAGGATAAAGATCATGGAAAGAGCCAACAGAGATTGTCTTGGTACAGAAGTTGAACATATCCTCAAGACTTGTGTCCTTGGATTAGTGATTTTTATTGATCTAATCATGTGAGGTTAAGGCACATGACTTTATTCATTCAGAGCAAGAAGTTAGAGATAATTTGGTAGAGCGGACTGTGTGAAGAGACGCGTCTATTCGGTTTGAGTAAAGTAGTTGTAATTAATATTGCGCTGACTTAATGAAGGGTTGAATGCTTAGTTAAGTGATCAAGATAGATGGTAAAAGTTTTCATAAATCTGACATGTTTGTTTCCTTTGAGGAAGTACTTATAGAAGGTCATTTGTGATCGGAAAAGTTGTGAAAGCCAGAGATAAGAAAAGCAGAGCAAAGTGTTAAAGCAGCAAAGCTATATCTGTCATATGTTGATGATATAGATATTGAATTAGAAGATTTCAAAGTGTATTTAATATTGTTATAGTGCTTTAAAAGAGGTTAAAGCATCAGCACACAAAAGGAACTGATCATACAAGCAATGTCACAGTAGCAATTCACCTTGCAGATACAGTGTGTATCAAAGATCCAGAAGGTTGTAGCCTTCACCATTTGAGAAGTGTGGTCTTGGACAGTGATTCCACCACCCCTAATAGGGTTATTGTAAAAGACTCCTAATAGGGTCTGACCCTTAACAAGGTCACTGTACTTCATGTATTGTAAAGACAACTCCTAACAGGGTTAAGGATCTTCTAATAAAGGATCATAAGAAACTAGTACATAATATTTGTGGGTACTAATTCCCACCCGGGTTTTCACCTGCATTGGGTTTCCATGTAATCATATTTTGTGTTATGATTTGTGTATGTTTATCTTACTTGCATTGATATTCAGTTCAGTACTTAAGCATTAAAGTTAAGATTCAAGATAAGAAGAAAAAGTATTAATAGATAGATCACTGATTCACCCCCCCCCCCCCCT
>MU226362.1:150066-160764 GCA_018584345.1 Thuja plicata | reverse complement strand
ACTGTTGTCACTGAGGTTTGCACCCTTGCTGAAAGCTTCTCTAACAGCAACCTAGTGAAACATGGAATCAACCTCCAAGCTGTGGGACTTGAACTACGAGGTTGAATCTCCGGATAAGGCCGGCTTCCTCTACTATCAGGATGCACCTAAAACTATCTCTTGCAAGGAAAAGGGAGAAGGAGATGCAGAAAACCAAATTACTTGAAAGGGAAGGGTGATACACCAAGATAGGGCCTACTTTCTTCTGCCTTGAAACTGCACTACACATCCATGCAACTCAACTAACACAACTTCTACCACATGATTCTTAGCAAACATGTGAGAGTCAGAGACTAAAATTACTACAAGGGAAGAGAAAACTTCACAATACAGTAATCCAAGCGAAATAGACACAACACACAATGAACCAGAATCAGCTTGATCAACAAAGGGGAAAATGTCCACAGTTATTGATTGCAAAAGAGGATAAACATGAATTACACAGAATGAGGCACAAGGTAATTACCATAACAGCAAGCTGTCATAGAACCAGAAGAGAAGTAGATGGATGAAAGAAATAGACACAGGAGAAAAAATTACTACAAGTATCAGAAAGTTGGCACTAAAGCATGCCTTCTACATTCTTCCAACCCTTTGCAATTGCAACCTCTCTGCTATATATAGGGCTATGACCATCTTGGGATCCCTTAGGATGCAACAAGCTTTGGATGATCATGGAAAACCCTAACCCTAAAACACAGGAGAGAGGAAAAGAGAGAGAGAAGAGACGGTGCAGAATGACCGAGTCAAATAGATATTTATGGATATTTTCCTGACCTTCTCGATCTGGCACCTGGAATCAGATTTGTTAAATGGCGGCTAGCAACATTTATGTTCAGTCTGAATAGTCATGCACACCTGTTCGTCTGTATTTCCCTGCAATAACTGCCTCTCTTGTCCGTGAACAGTGTATAGCCAAGTGTTCATCTTATCATCACCCAGGACTTCTTCTCCTTCCTCGTGGCATTTTTAGAAACTCAGTCATATTTCTGTTCTGCTCTGCAACACGTTGAATTTCCTCCCTTTTTAAATATTATTGAAACAAAGTATTCTAGGGATCAACAGATTGCTCTGTGTATGATTTCCTGTGACTAGAAACCTCTCTGATCAATTCTAGAATACGAGAAAATAGGAATCATGGCTGCTGAGTGCTCTCTGTGCCAAACTTGCCGCCAAAAATTTAAATTCAAAATCCCGCGACCTAGCGACCAACGACTAGTCTCCTTGTCGCGAGCATCAAACATTAACCCTGGATAAATCACACGACCTGGAGACAATGGTCTTTCTACCTCTGTTTAACCCAAGCCCTTAATTGGCGACAAGGCGACTGTGTGAAATCGAAGTCGCGAGTCATTTTACTTAACTCACCATCTGTCTAGCGACCCAGTGCCTAACTGCTACCTTAAACCATTACGGCTTGTCGCCTGATCGCCAGATGCAATCCCTCTGTCTCGAGACCACACGACAAAGCCTAGTCGCCAAGTCGGGAGAACCAAGCACCGAGCCCTTGACTTCTCAAAATAGTGACACGTGTCCCTTGTCCATCTAGCGACATCCCGACTGAGGGCAAAGAACACTTAGTCTCAAAGTCGCGTGATCCAATTCATCTGTCTGGCGATCACCCGACTGAGGACTCACATCACCTGTCATATGCCATCTGTCACACGGCCATTGGTCCATCTGAGGAAGCTGAGTCATCGTGCTGTTCTAGCGACAAGGCGACCCAAGGTAAATCGCGAAGTCGGGAGATGTTTCATTGACTGTTGAATTCTTCACGCGATCAAGCGACTGAGGGTGGGCCCCATTCCTTTTAAAGCCTTATGACAAAGTTCAAGCGACAACCCAACTAAGGATTAATCGCTAAGTCGGGAGAAGCTGAGGGAATATTCCATAAGATCACCAGACCACGCGACAAAAGGAAAAGCAAAGTCGGGAGATAAAAGGGAATATTCGCTGAGGGTCACGCGATCACGCGACTGACGAGAGGGTCCCACTTGTCACAAGGCTTATGACATGGATCTGGCGATCATGCGACTGAAGAGAGGTAGCTAAGTCGGGAGACATTAGGGGAATATTCCATTTGGTCAAGAGACTACGCGACACAAGGAAGACGCAGAGTCAGGAGAAGAAAAGGAATATTCGATTCTGGTAAAGCGATCAAGTGACTGACTTATGGCACATGTCTTAAGTAGCTGAAAAAAGGTAATGAGGAAATATAACATGCCAAGGCTTAGGGCTTTACCTCGTTCAAACATGAAAGACTAAGGGTTTTAAGGGTTTAAGCAGAGCCAAGACCTGGGAACCATGACAGAGATTTGCCAGATAGGGCAGAGGATGGCCAAATGCACAGAATGGGAAATTTGGCCAATAGTACCTTCTCTACCTTCATCTCCATATCTCCTCTTACGAGCTCCATTTCCATTCCCACCCTATCCAATAAAACTCTTCTATGTCAAGATCAAATTATCCCATCAAATCCTTGTCATGATCCTCCATGTATCCCTCAAAAATATATCATTCATCCCAATCCATTTCATGATAATAAATCCCCTCAAGCTTCATTTTCTCCTATCAAAGCTACAAATGATCCCATTGAGATAAAGATAAATCTAAAAGATGATGAATATGGAAATGTAGCTCACTCTAAAGATATTGATATCCCTTTCACACCTTATCTCCCTCCATTCAAATGTAACCATACACTTTTCCCATCCTCCCAATGCATTTTGGGTCCCTATTTCCCAAAGCTACAATATTCGTCCCTTCCATCCATATTGGGGCCTTATATTTCTCCATCTACAATGCCTACAATTCCTAGCTCATCATCCACTTACCCTATCATGTATCAAGATCAACTAAGGCACACATACTTGAGGAACTTCCAAGAAACTATCCATATGAGCCTTCCATATCATTCATATCCATCCATGAACCACAAAACCTTTGGAAGAAACTTGGATGTCAAACATAAAAATAAAAAATCCAAGAATTTGCAAGCATTAAAAAATTATTGTGTCCAATATAATCAACATGTGAATACCAAGCAAAAAGAAATATCCAAAAGTTCACAAAGGTCCACCAAGGAAAAAGAAATATCCAAAAGGTTGCAAAGGTCCACCAAGAAAATGTGGGTTCTTAAATCCACCATTGAAGAAATGCATTCTAAAGCATCACAAAGGAAACAAAAATCAAAGACTATGTGGATTCCCAAGTCTCTTTTGTAAGACTTGCACACAAACGAAAAATCAAAGTTGACATCCAAGATTCCAAAGGCTTCCGCTCCACCTCCTTTCAAACATTTTTTATCTTCCAAATCTATTTTGGGCTCTCATGTTCCAAAATCCACTACCTTAGATACTTCATCACCTTGTCGATCTATTTTGGGTCCTTGTTTTCAAAAATACACAATCTTTCCTCCCTCACAATTTCAATCTTCCTCATCTATTTTTCCTCCATCATTCCATAACCCTTCAAAGTTTGTGTCAAATTTGATCTTTCCAACATTTCTATCCACAATATACATTTTTTTTATCCTCCTATCCACTATCCAAGACCTCTTTTCCATCCTTACATCCCTCTTATCTAATCTATGGCATAAAACCTTAACTACCATCTACCTTTATCCTCCATATTTATTGGTGCAGGGCACCCTGGAAAAAGCATGAGAGGAGAGTCATGTAGACTCATGAAGGTCAAAGTGATCTTGAAATATCAAGAGTGAATGTAATTGGATCTATGATCCATTTTGTATTTGATTCATCTTAATGTAATGAGCGTAAACTATAAAGGCAATGTAATAGGGGTAAATAGCATCATAAGGCTATAATGCACCTAGGGGGGTCATTAAGGGTCATCTTGTTGATCCTAGTATATTAAGGGAACCTAAAGGCCTATATGGTCTATAATAAATGTAATGTGGCCACTAGAGTCAATAAAATATTGTAAAATCACTAAGAGTGCCAAAAGTCATAGTTTGCCCATGTTGGCAATTTAGGCCTAGTAAGGCTTGTAAGGGGATATAAGAGTTTTTAGGAGTTTGATAGGGTTATGAACCTTTAGAAAGGTTAATACAATGTTGTGGAAGACTAAATGATTGTAAGTTGTCGAATTTGACACTTTAGTGTCAACTAGACAACAAATCTCAACAGATTGTAAGTTGTAACTAACTGATAACAGTCAGATAACTGACTGTTACGGTTATGCAAGAGGTTATTAGCCTTGTCTGGATTTTTAGAAGGGAGTTTGTTGAGTGTAAAATAATTTAGAGTTGGTGTAAGTCAACCAAGCAATGTAGAAGTTTTTAATCAATAAAACAAAAACTATTTTCTACAAATTCCTTCACTGTTTCACGGGTACAATCTGAATAGTGAGTTGAAATGGTAGTTTGTAGTGCGATCTTGGCATAGAAATGATATAGAGAATTGTATTTATTTTTATCCATCCTTTCCTTGCATTATTTTATTGTTCCATCATGTCTTAGGGAAAGAACATTGGACTGGTGTGTTCAAACCAGTGACTGGTTAGACACAATCAACATTTCATTGTTTTGAAGTTCTTAGAATGCCGAGTCTCTCCCACCCTCTGTGGTCACTGTGATTGGTAGGAGAGCACACTCATGTAATATATTTCTTGTTCCATACTTATCTCATGCAGGAGATTGAAGAATGTGTTTGAAGAACCAAGAATGGTTGTAATTGCTAACAAAGATTAAGCCCCGATTTAACACTAGTCAGTTATGAAGTGGATTTCTTCGAGGATGAAGGGGTTTTGTGATGGATTCTACATGTGGGGGTATATAGTGAAGTGTGTATGTAGTTGGTTTGGTCTGGAGTGGATTGGAGATGTCCTTTTGATCAGACCCTAGGTGTTTGATCCTAGAAGTGAGGGTTTAGTGGCTAAGGCCATGGGTGAATGGTAGAGTCTTGTGAAATTGAAAATTTTTTGTTTGGGAACCTCTAGAAGGATTGTTTCAGCCTTTGGGGTAATGGGAGTAAGTGGATTTATGGGTTTCTTTGTAAATGAGGAGAATTAGGTCTAGTTTGGGGGTTACAAGAGTATTGGATCTTGGGTATGGTCCAAAGGAGTCTATACTAAATCTTGGGGAGGATTTAAAGATCCCAAAAGGGTATCTAAATCACATTTTATTTTCCTTGGTTATTTGGGAAATGTTGGAGAAAAGGGAAAAATAGTGACTAGTGTGGGCTACTAGCTTTAAGGGCTAAATGTGAGAGTTGGGTAAGGAATTGGTTATCTGGACTTAATGGGTTGATGGAAAATGGTAGATAGGCCATAAGGAGATTATTTATGGAGTTGAAATGAAGGTTGAAGTCTTGAGTGAAGATATGGTGTTTGGGAAGCACTAGGGGCACTTGGGGTAGCCTAGAAGGTGAGTCCTTGGGGGAGCTTTGGAAGTGTGAAGTTGTCACAAATAGGAGATGGATTATTGTTAGACATGATCAATAAGGTCACCAACCACCACCTCTACACCAAGTGGTATCAGAGCATAGAAGATGCCTTGGGGAGAAGAGTTGGAGGAGACAATCTGAGATTTTGAAGACTTAGAATCCCTTGTTGAACCTTAAAGTTGAAGTTATCCTTTAAGAGTATTCCAAGATGGTGATTCAAGGTTGGATGTATCTTGGTTTGTAGATGAATTCATAATGAAGGGTACAAGAGGTTCAAGCCATCATGAATGCAGATTTGGAGAGAAGAGAGACTCATGGATATTCATAATTCAGAACACAATGTAAATGTATGAGTAAGGTTTATAAAATGGTTATTTCCAGTGGTTCATTTTCCAATTTTGTCTCAATTGAGATGGTTGAGAATTTTTGTCTACAACAAAAAGTGCATAGAAGACCTTACATGGTTCAAGGATTGCATGATAGAAACCAAGTTGAGGTTAGAAGACAAGCATATGTTCATTTCAACATTGGAGCCTATGAGGATGTTGTCTTGTGCAATGTTATTCTATTGGTAGGATGCCATTTGATCCTTGGGAGGGCATGGAAAGCAGAGAAACATACATCATATGATGGGGAATTGAAAAAATACACCTTCAAGCATGGTGGAATTCAGATAATACTGAGATCTTTGGAGGAAGATGAAGCATCATGGAGGATGCCAACTAGTTTCTTGTTTGAGAGAGTGGGGTTCCTAGGACAAAGGGAACAAGAAGAGGAAAAGGTAGATAGAAAGGTAGAAGAGAATATGGTGGAGAAGATAGCCTATGAAGGGCTCAAAGAGATGTTGATCAGATAAAGATCCTAGAGGAGAGAGTAGAGGGTGAGAAAGGTTCATGTGAAGAACCAAGAGGGCAAGCATAGAAGCCTATGAAGATAAAACAAGAACAATCAGGGTATGAAGATGATAGGACAAAGATGCAGGTAGAGATGAAGTTGGTGCCTAGAGAAGGAAGGGCACATGGAGTTTTGATGGCAGCTAAGAATATTTTAGAGGTTGCTGAGGCAATGGATGAGTGTAGGGATGAAGGCATCCAAGTGAGGACAGTCGAGTGTCCCTTACATGCTGTTGTTGAAAGGAGAGAGGATAGGGATATAAAATAAGCCATTGATGACATGTTTTAATGCCAAGGAAGATGGCATAGGGAGGATAAGTTTCAGGAGGTCTCAAGGATGACAGGGACCTTGGAGATTGAAGAGTTCACATTCTTGAAGACAAATTTGGAGGAAGTAGCCACAAGTTGGCATAAGAGTATGAAGAAGAGATTGGTATGGCCTATCAAGAGGCCTATTAAAGAGAGGAAAATACTGAATGGAGGACCCATTGAGAGGGTATAAGGAGTTGATGGTGAGAGGGCTATCCATGATAGCAAGAAGGAAATTGTTCATGGAGAAGAAACAGATTTGTGGGATGAGTTGAATGCCATAGTTGAAGAATGGCAAGAGAAGGGTGGAGTGATGAGAGAATTCCTAGAGAAGGCGCATGAAGAGGAAGGAGCACATGGTCATGGAGAGACCTTAGACTCAGAATTGTCTACAAAGACAAAGGTCTCACAAGGAGTGTGTGAGAAGGAGAATGGAGTAGTGAATCCAATGAAGGAAGAAGTGATATGCCAAATATATGTTTTGGAGCATGAGAAGGACTTGGTCATTTTTGTTTCTAGCATTTTTATGATAGGTTTGTAGGAGTTCTATATTGTTCATCATGCAAGTGATGATGTTGCAAACATCTATGATATGAGGAATGCAAAAGTGTGTGCTTGGCAAATAATATTTGTTTGTAGGTACAGAAATTACATTGGCATAGATGATCCTCAACAAGAGGTAGACAAAGACTGGAGGAAGAGGAAGAAAACTCCCCAATCCAAAGCGACTTGGATTGATTTGATCCTTGGGAGTATGGTGCAGGGAACCCTGGCAAAAGCATGAGAGGAGAGTCATGTAGACTCATGAAGGTCAAAGTGATCTTGAAAGATCAAGAGTGAATGTAATTAGATCTATGATCCATTCTGTATTTGATTCATCTTAATGTAATGAGCCTAAACTATAAATGCAATGTAATTGGGGTAAATAACATCATAAGGCTATAATGCACCTAGGGGGGGTCATTAAGGTTCATCTTGTTGATCCTAGTCAAGTAAGGGAACCTAAAGGCCTATAGGGTCTATAATAAATGTAATGTGGCCACTAGAGCCAATAAAATATTGTAAAAGAACTAAGAGTGCCAAAAGTCATAGTTTGCCCATGTTGGCAATTCAGGCCTAGTAAGTCTTGTAAGGGGATATAAGATTTTTTAGGAGTTTGATAGGGTTATGAACCTTTAGAAAGGTTAATACAATGTTGTGGAAGATTAAATGATTGTAAGTGGTTGAATTTGACACTTTAGTGTCAACTAGACAACAAATCTCAACAGATTCTAAGTTGTAACTAACTGGTGTAAGTCAGATAACTAACTGTTAAGGTTATGTAGGAGGTTATTAGCCTTGTCTGGCTGTTTAGAAGGGATTTTTTTGAGTTTCAAAGATTATGGAGTTGGTGTAATTTTACCAAGCAATGTAGAAGTTTTTAATCAATAAAACAAAAACTATTTTCTGCAAATTCCTTCACTGTTTCACGGGTATAGTCTGAACAGTGAGTTGAAATGGTAGTTTGTAGTGCAATCTTGGCATATAACTGATATAGAGAATTTTATTTATTGTTATCCATCCTTTCCTTTCATTCTTTTATTGTTCCATTGTGTCTTAGGGAAAGAACATTGGACTGGTGTGTTCAAACCAGTGACTGGTTAGACACAGTCAACATTTCATTGTTTTGAAGTTCTTAGAATGCTGAGTCTCTCCCACCCTCTATGTTCAGTGTGATTGGTGGGAGAGAACACTCATGTATTATATTTCTTTTTCCATACTTATCTCATGCAGGAGATTGAAGAATGTGTTTGAAGAACCAAGAATGGTTGTAATCGCTGATAGAGATTAAGCCCTGATTTGACACCAGTCAGTTATGAAGTGGATTTCTTTGAGGATGAAGGGATTTTGTGATGGATTATACATGTGGGGGTCTATAGTGAAGTGTGTATGTAGCTAGTTTGGTCTGGAGTGGATTGGAGAGGTCCTTTTGATCAGACCCTAGGTGTGTGATCCTAGAAGTGAGGGTTTAGTGGCTAAGGCCATGGGTGAATGGTAGAGTTTTATGAACTTGAAATTTGTTGTTTGGGAACCTATAGAAGGATTTTTTCATCCTTTGGGTTCATGGGAGTAAGTGGAGTTATGGGTTTCTTTGTAAATGAGGAGAATTAGGCCTAGTTTGGGGGTTACAAGAGTATTGGATGTTGGGTATTTTCCAAAGGATTCTATACTAAATATTGGGGAGGATTTAAAGATCCCAAAAGGGTATTTGAATCATTTTCTAGTTTCCTTGGTTGTTTGGAAAATATTGGAGAAAAGGAAAAAATAGTGACTGGTGCGGGCTACTAGCTTTAAGGGCTAAATGTGAGAGTTGGGTAAGGAATTGGTTATCCAGACTTAATGGGTTGATGGAACATGGTAGATAGGCCATAAGGAGATTATTTATGGAGTTGAAATGAAGGTTGAAGTATTGAGTGAAGATATGGTGTTTGGGAAGCACTAGGGGCACTTGGGGTAACCTAGAAGGTGAGTCCTTGAGGGGGATTTGGAAGTGTGAATTTTTCACAAATATGAGATGGATTGTTGTCAAAAATGATAAATGAGGTCACCAACCACCACCTTTGCATCATTTATCCTTTATCCTCACCTTATCAATATCTTTGAACTTCATTTCCATAGCCATGGTTCATTATAGCATACCTTTCAAAGGGGCGTTATCCAAAGAGCAAGAGGTATAAATGCCTCCATTCACTATCTTCCAAAAGAAAAAAAGAAAAAAAGAAGAAAATGAAAATGAAAAAAGTAAAGAGAAATCATTCGTCCTATGGTGAAAACCACTTCTATGGTGCCTTGGGCAAGTACCATGATGAAAACCTAGAAAATAGGTGTCATGCACAGTCCACTTTCTTGTACTCTACACTTGGGGGAAAGTTCCATCCATGATATATCAGCCATGTTACCCATCATATTATACATCTTCCATATCCTATCATTTATCCTATTTGCATCCACCTTCCCTCTTTCACTTTTGATCTTGACAAGGTTGAACATATCCATGTGTATCAGGTATCTAGACATTAGTTATCCTTTTCATTACCCTATTCGCTTGTTGCATCCATACTACCCTATCATGATGTTGCTTATCCCAAATCAACCCTTGTCATCCCTAAGCATCCTAACAATAATTATAAACCATCTAGTCGTGGCTTCCATCGAACCTTATCCTGATCATTCAATCCTATCCTTATCTTATCCAAATTGAACCCTTGGTCTTGATTGAAAATGAAGGACATAAAAAGCAAAAACATGTTCTCAACAAATTCTTGACATGTCCACTCTTTTGGACGACCTACTTTCATGACATCATGTCACTATCCTATAGGCTATCTAGCGTTGCATCATTGGCTTACGTTGCTTATCCAAAAACATTTCACATTGTTATATCATTTTTTCTTAGCTTGGTTAATCTTGAGGATATGGTCTTACGGGTCACATTCACTCACTTCATCTATCATGGCCTAGTCATTTTTTATCGGTCACCTTGCTCATTCATCCATCATGCCCTACACCTTGCTAGACATTGGGGGAAAACAAATTTTATTGTGCTTGATAACTAGTAATCTTTAAAATCTAAATCATCAATAAAAAATCATGGTTGAAATCAAGAAATCAAGTTTCAACACTTGACAAAATCAAGAAAAAGTCAACAAAATCAGCCCACGGGACATCGCAATCAACAAAAATGACAGAATCATGACAATCAAATTCACAATCAAAAATTTGACGTTCATCTCAAAATGTCGACGACAAAAATCAATCATCGACGGAAAAATCTAAATCGTTGCAAAAAATAAGCAAATCGTTGAAATTTTTTTTCTGAAAAATAAAAAATAAAATTTGAAAAAAAATCCAAATTCAAACAAATAGAAGAAAAAAATAAAAAATAAAAAATAAATAAATAATAAATAATAAATAAATAATAAAAATAAAAATAAAAATAAAACAAAATCCAAAAAATAAAAAAATAAAAAAACAAATTTGAACCAAACCTTCCCATCCCCCCCCCCCACCCC